>CAUYON010045264.1:0-16102 GCA_963573935.1 Arctocebus calabarensis
CAGAGTCTCACTTTGTTGCCCACACAGCTCACAGCAACTATCAGCTCCTGGGCTTAGGCGGTTCTCTTGCCTCAGCCTCCTGAGTAGCTGGGACTACAGGTGCCCGCCACAAGGCCTGGCTATTTTTCTGTTTTGCAGTTCAGCCAAGGCCGGGTTTGAACCCACCACCTTCGGTAAATGGGGCCAGCAGCCTACTCGATGAGTCACAGGTGCTGCCCAGACAATGCGTTTCTAACAGTGTGCTATTACTATGAATGTGTTTGTCTTGTTTCTAATTTTGAAACACATAATTCTGACATTTGATTTTTAGGAAAGATGCATTTTATATATAGGCATATGTAAAATTTTATATAAGTGTATATAAAATCCCTACAAACATTTTCATTAAAAAATATCATTTTAGGGTGGCGCCTGTGGCTCAAAGGAGTAGGGCGCCAGCCCCATATGCTGGAGGTGGAGTTCAAACCCAGCCCCAGCCAAAAACTGCAAAAAAAAAAAAAAAAAGTCATCTTATTACTCGTCAATTTAGTAGAACTTGACATATAAAACCTTCTAGGTCAAAAAATAAATAAATTAAAAAAAAAACAAACAAAACCTTCTACGTCTTGTTTTGAAGTGTTCTAAGTTGCCTTAAATTTCATACTACTATGTTGTGTTGTAAGCATTTACAATAAGGTAAGCATTTAAGGTGATAAAATTCCCTCAAGGTTATTTACTTCACACTTAATCTTAGAAATCTGCATTGCCTTTTCAAGTGTTTTCAGTTTTGATTATGATTTGTTCTTTATTTTTAGCAGTGTTTTGAAATTATCAAATGTAGGTGTTTTTATGTCTTATTACTTTGTTAGTAAAGTATGCATTGAGTTTGTTTAGTCTTACTTTATCATTTAACACATGAACAGTTTATATAGATGGTCCATGTGTGCTTGTAAATGATGTGTATGCTTTAATTATGAGGTTATCCATTAAGCCAGGTTTTTTAATTACTTTGATGAGATCTTTAAATTTGTCTGCTAGATCTAGCAGTAATGGAGATGATTTGCTACTTTCTTCCTTGGAGTTCTATCAGATTTTGCCTTATACATGTATGTTTATGTGTGTTCAATGCACATAAATTTAGAATTTACATTCGTATTATCCTTATGATGATGCCCTTTGCTTAGGTCTACTTTGTCTTATTTTAACAAGGTTATTCCATCTTTCTTTGGTTAGTATTGCCAGTGTTATCTTTTTTCCACCTATCTTTTAACATTTCCATTCCCTTCCATTTTAGCATGTCTTCTTTAAATATTACATAGTAGTTTTTTTTTACAGGGGTGATATTTTAAATCTTTAGTGCATTTGGGCTATTTATATATGTGTGTGTGTGTGTGTGTGTATGTAATGATCACAGATCTGAATTTCTTTCCTCCATCCTGTGTTTCCTATTTGTCCTAGTTTTTCCATGCTTTATGTACTCCTCAATCTTGCCCTATTTTTTTGGATTAAGTTTTTGGAGGTTTATTTACCATTTCTGTTTTTTTCCTGTTTTCTAGTTTGGAAGCTATGTATTCTATTAATGTTCTTTTAGTTTATGCCCTTTGTATAATCAGCTTGACAAAATCTAAAATTAATCAGCATCTTAAAACCCATCTTTCCCCAAACCACCTCTTAACCTTACCTTTCAACGCTAATTACCTATACATTTCTCCACTTCCTGTAATTTTACATGATATTCTTGTTCATAGGTTTCTACTTTATTTTTAATAATTATACAGTTTTTTCATTATTTTAGAGGGGTATTTGTTTAGATTTATCTACACGTTTACTAGTTTCTTTACTTACTATTCTTTCTTCTAACTCAGATTTTTCTAACGGAGTATTTTCTCTTCCTAAAGAATGTTTTGGGAGTTGCTTAGTGAAATGGTGGTAAAACTTTTCTTTTATGTTTATCTGAAAATGTTTTTATTTTACTCTAGTTCTTAAAAGATCTGGCTACCCAGTTCTCAGTTATGTTAGTCCCCTGTTCTCTCTAAAATAGCAGAGCATTTTTGAAGTGTCTGCCTAATGAAAAAGTTAATCAGAAGTCTCATTTATTATGTTTGGGCTTAATAAAAAAATCTTACTGAGATGGCTGTTAACCTCGTACAAAGTTTATGTTAGGTTACTGAAAGAATTGCTATACATTTCAAAACTAAAATATGACTAAAAGAATGTCCAGTTATGTAGTTGACTGCCCTTAGGTTTTATAATTCTTTTAGTTTTAATTTGCTTATATTAAGCACTCATTTTCAGAAAGTTTATACTTTATTTTTGGTGATAAGAAGGTATCCTGCCTTCCACTCTTTAAAAATCTTATTTTCTAACTATTGCCTTGATTGAAGTGAGCTTACGTGGATTTATACTGTTATTTTTGCCCATCCTTTATTTCTTCTATACTAATGGTAAAAAAAAGAAAAAGAATCCAACATTTATTAAATCTTTATATATCACTCATGCCATATACTATATGTAGTATTATATATAAATCTTTTTTTGTTTTTACTACATTCAATCCCACTGTACTTCTATTTTAAAAATGAGGAAATGAAGCTTGGAAGTTAAATGACTCCTTGAAGTACCATAGTGTATTTAAGTATTGAGACTAGGAGTCAAAACACAGTATTGTCATGAAACACATGACAGTATTGTATTGTCTACAATTCTAGTGTCATTTGAATTAAAGCATTCTATGGTAATTAGTCTTGCAGACCAGCAAGCAGTTAGGATAACTACCTGTGTGGCTTGATGTTAGGTGTGAGTATAATGATGTATATTTATTTGGAGCACCATATTCTGTGGTGCTCCAAAGATCTATAATAGGATTTACTTCCAGGATTTGGAATAGTTACCTTTTACCACACATTGTTAAATTTGTTTGTCACGAATATTATTTGTACTTTTAACAATTTCCATCATTACCCGCCTTTCCCAACTCCAATTCCCATCTTATACTATCGTAATAATAACAAATAGCTATGCATTTTTACTCTTCCAGACTAATTAAAGTAACTTATACTTTCATGCCCACATTCAGAGACATTATTTACCTCTGGATTGGGAAGCAAGTATTATTTTGATGTATGTAAGTTGGGCTGGTATAGGAAGGGAGAAAATACTACGTGCCCTTGCTCATTGACAGGAAATTAGTATATTCTGCACAGCCATAAAGAGTTTCACAGTAAGAAATGAAAATACTAAAAATCTTTTCTAATTATTGCCTTGATTGAAGTGAGCTTACGTAGGTTTATACTGTTATTTTTGCCCATCCCTTATTTCTTCTATAATAATGGTAAAAGGAAGAAAAAGAATCCAACATTTATTAAATCTTTATATATCGCTCATACCATATTATATATAAATACTAGTCTTATTTTAAAGAGATTTTTCAACATTCCCATAGTTGACTATAGAAATAATTTGAAATTCTTAGCCTATTCCAACTTCAAAATATTCAGATGCTGTTTGTTCTTAGGGTTTTTTTAAACCTGTTCCTTTTTTTTTCAGTTTCAAACTTTGTGATAGTATGTCCATCGTATTTATTGGCACATTTTCTAATTTTTTGTTCTGTATTTAAGTAACATATTTTTTTAAAAAGTGCAAGATTCGTATATAAGATGCTGTGTGTTTAGCTTAAGAAAAATTAGGCCAGCAATTGTATTATATGGAATAGTAAATAAAAATCATATTGAATTTAACATAGCCTGAGGTTGCATTACATAAAAAATACTCTTCTGGATCTATGATCCTTTTTTAATATGATACGTTGTGTTAGCGCCATCTACTGTTCAGTAAGAATAATCACTTCTTGGTGTATATTTTGGTTTCCTCCCAAAGTTACTGTGGGTCTGCTCACTGAATTGGACCACTCTGTATAATATGGGTGTTTGGGGCTATTCAGGTGATATTCTGTCTATGTTCAGGAGTGGCCAGTATTTGTAGATTTTGTTTCATAATTCTTGTCAAAGTAGCAATGGCAAATTTCCTACAATTTTCTTGACAGTTTAAGATTTAAAAATAAAGCTAGCTGATTAGGCTAGCTTTCCATATATCATCCCTATTTTAAAATTCACTGATTGACCATTTTTATAAAGACTGATGGATTAAGATTGAGAATTAAATCGAATATCCAATTTTTAGCTGAAAGACTATTCATGAAAATCTGTATCGACATGTTAATTAATTGTCTAAATCTGGATAACAAAATATTGTGTATTGATAATTTAGGTGGAACCTGTGTCTAGCAATGTTTGTTTTTTTTTTTTGAAATTTCTTAATGAAAAGATATTGCAAAAATAATTTCATATAATATTTGGGAACATTAGTTTTAAAGTTGAACTCTCTGAGTTTTAAATACTGGTTTTACCACTTGCTGCATTTGTGATCTTCAGGCAATCAACCTTGACTTCTCTGAGCCTCAGTTTTCTCATCTGAAAATGAGAGTGATAGTAGTATCTACCTCTTGAGATTATTGTGAAATATAAATAAAATTACCTTTCTAAAGCACTGAGCATAAAGTCTGGCACATTAATAAGCACTCAAATATCATTTGCTATTAATATTTTTATCAGTGTATATTCAAAATGAACAGAATGCTTTAATATATTTTTATTTTAGTTATAACTTTTTGACTATGAAATTAGGAAATACTGTTTGAACAAATGTGTAGTTTAAGGATATCAATGTTCAAAATGTTTATTGTTTGTTTCTGTGTATCACTTAGAGAATAGTATGAGAGTGGAAAGAACAAAGTTAGGTCTTCAGTGTTGGCTCGGTCAGTTACTAGCAGTGTACCTTGCCATAAATTATTTAACCTCTCTAAAGCTCAGTTTGTTCATCTGAAAATAAGTTGTTTTGGGGATTAAATTATATAAGATATATATGTCATCATTCTTGTCACTTAGTAGACTAACTGCATACATGTTAAATCTCCTGTTTAGTAACATACTGAAAAATTATTAACATGCATATATTTCTATAGTTTTGCTTTATATTATTACTCATACTAAAATTAAGAGATATTAAGTAGGGTTCTTTATATTTTAAAAACTGCTGGAGTTTCAGAAGAATACAATGAAATTGTGACATCCTCAAGGAATATAGTTGAGATGGGATAAAATGTGGGGAAAAAAATTTTTTTAACTTGAATAATGGTCCAGGCAGTAATATTTGTATCTGACTGCTACATAAATTTTAAAGAAATGTTTGGGGGAAGTTTAAAGGAAGAATGCTTTTCACCCTGGACCCAGATTTCATATCCCCCTTCAACCTATTATGGTTAATTTTTTTGGTAGTATGGCCTGTCTGGCATTCTAGGACATAAAGAAGTTAAGATCCACTCACAGATGATTAGTAGGATGCATCCAGCTTTTAGGCTGGGCAGTCAGGTGGGGGTTGGTGGTAAATGATCATGGTAGATGCTCATAAATAATTGAATGCACATGTGCAAGTGTCTGCATCACACTTGTTATACTGACTGAAGCTAGTGTTCGTATCATACACTAATTTTCTGTGTAGAATTATAAAGAGCTTTAATTCCTTCACGTGTCCTCTGGGACTTGACTTCATCAGGATACATCATCCCTTGTTTTTTTTAATGTTTTCTGTGTTTTTGACAGCTGTGTGAAGCAGTAGTAGCTCCCCAACCCTTGCCAGCCCTGTGTTCCTCATTACTCAGTCTTGTCCACTGCTGTGGTGTGGCCTTTTTCCTTACCACGCCGCAACCCAAACTTTTCCTACATATGCCACCTGGGAGTACCTGTTAAGTCTCAAGTTGGAGAAACGCTTTTCCTTCTTCATCTCATTTGATCTCTGTGTCTTTGGCATTGCTGTTGGTTACTCCTAGAGTTCTCCTCACTTGGCTCCCACAGTGCATGATGTCTCCTGGTTCTCCTATCTCTTGGCTTTCTTTTCAGCCTCATTTACTGTTTCTTTGGTTTTTTTTCTCCCCAGCCCTCTCACATGTTGATGTTCTCTAGGTTCTATCATTTGCCATCCCTTCTTTTTACTCTTAAGGTTTCTTTCACTCCAAGGACCTTACTCATGTCCTAGTAATGGGGTGCCTCCACTTGAGACTTAACCAAGCAGCCACTGATAGCTGAAGGGGAAGAGGTTGTGGGCTTTAGCCTCTCATGATATCTGTTACCTTTTCACACTGAAGATCAAAATATACACTCTGTACATACATCCTGTGTAAAACAACCAAAAAACCCACAAACCTTACCTAAAAGCAAAACTTACTTCAAGAAACATCTCCTAACCCCTCCCCCAAACTACTCCTTTGTGGGAGTTTTAAAGCGGCCCTGAGTATCCTTAATTTCCTTAATTAAGGTAGAATATACCTACTTGGAGGTTTCTTCCAAACACTGGACTGATCCCTCTTCGTGCCCTCTGTCCTTCTAGTATTTTGTCACAGTTAATAGAACCAAGATGTACTCTGTACCTTAAGCCCTTAAAACTCAAATTAGTCTTACACTCTACTTCTTTATTCTCAACAACTGGCCCTAAGATCACTACTGAATTAATCTTTCATTTGTGAGAGAATTTACTACTATATATTATACTTGATTATGTTTATTTCTTTCAATTGAGTTTTTATGTTCCAAGCACCTACTGCAATTTTTATATCTTACTAAGTGTTCAACTAATACTTTACAATGTAGAAATGAATTTATCAGCAATCACTAATTCCTAAAGATAGGAATTCCTAATTAGTAAAGTAAGTTTACTCCATTGTCTTAAAAAATGTGAAAGTACTATAAAAAATAGGTTTCCCAATCTTAGTTTTTAAAAATGTTAATGAATGTTAATATTAAAGTGAAATACTTTAAGATCTCTTTTATAGTTTCTCTTTTATAGTTCTCAATTTAAGGAAAGTTTATGTGCTCTCAGTATATTATAGAATTTGTGCACTTTTTATACCTTACATTTTTAAAAAATGAACTGCAGACTTGGTTCTTTCATTCTTATGCTAGCAATCCCATTTTTCTTATTTAATATTTCACAGTATTTTATTGGTTTATTGAATGCTCTCAAATGGTGGTTTGTTTCACACTTGTTATGATTTGACATAGAGATTGTATAGTAGAATCTCTGTAAGTTGACCACCTAAGAGACTTTAACAAACTGGGCATCATACAGAGGTGGTCAACAGAAGGAACTAGGCCTACTGTACTGGTATGTTCACATGGTGTGTACCCAGTCTATGAAAATTAGGTCAACTTGAGGTGGTCGGTAGGGGGGTGGTCAGCTGTGGAGTTGTGCTTTGTATTCATGTAATCAAAGTTGAAAATTTCAAATACCTAATCTTGCTTTAACATGATAGGCTGATAATGGCTCAGATTCAGCAAAGGAGTGATAAGTTGTCTTGTATGATGGCTGCCACTTCCTTTTTGTCTTACTAGATTAAGTTATCTCTTCTTATGACTGCCAGTGTGTGTGGCTGGTAACAGCTTGCCATTTTTGTTTAGTTGCTTTTACTCTTGGGAGGCTTGGGAAGCCATAATGAAGTTTTAAAGATTGTATGATAAACATGAGCCAATAATTCTCAAACAAGAGGGCAGAGTTTATTGATTTGGTGCAGTGGCTTTATGAGAGCTTTTTCAACATTTTAGAGGTTCATTCATTGAGTTTCTAAACCGTGTACTGAGGGTTAGGGCTGCAGATTCTAGATACTTGGATGAACTTCCCATTTGTCCCTGGTGTTTTCTGGAATGAGTCTTCTGTAGTTTATTTAATTGCATCTGTTCCTAGAACTATCTGGGGCCACTGAGACAGTTTAGGTTTTTTTACTCAGTAATAATCAGAGATCTTTAATCTTTGATAGAAAGTACTACTAAAAATCTACACAGGTACACATACAAAGAACCCAAGAATCTGTACACACAACACAGTGTATGTGTGTGTTTATATTCACACAAAGCATATATTCATTAATCTTGCTCCTGCTAGTTCACTGTTGGAATCCTTGCCTAGTGCTGTTTTTATTCATAGAGAGTATTAGTGTACATGTGTGTGCCCTGCACTGTGGTGCTGAATGTTGTGCATGATAGGAAAGACTAGAAGATGTGGGGGTAAAAAACTAAACATGAGTTTTCCATAAATGGTTGGATTTTGGCTTATATTTTGGAATGTGTTATAAATATACTATTATTGGTTTATTTTAAATATGTAAAGAATTACTGTGGATGAAAAATGTGAAAAAAATTTAATGCCCCATTATTTTTTTCTTTTCTCAAAAATTTTGAGCTTCCCATTTATTTAATTCTTTGTAGAGGCAATTTTGAAGCATCTGCATTCTACACCAGGCTGCCAGGTTCCAAGCTTGACTCAGGAAATTATTTACTTATGCCTATAAACTTGGGTGTATCATTTAGTCTTTCTGTGTTTGTTGTAGAGTTATTGTGAGGATTACATGAAAAGTATGTGGATATAATAATACTGGTAATGTTGTTCTGTATCTCTTTTACTGTGAAAAACATCTGAATACTTAGAAAGACGTGTACATATAATAAAATTGGTAATGTTCTATATTTTTGCTGTGGAAAACATCTGAAATGTAAATAATTTTTAATTTTTTTCAAACTTAGGACTTCCAGATTCTCTTGGCATCTCTCAGAAAATGTTGTGGTCTGTTTAAGCAATTTATGAATAGTTTAGGTTTTAAGTTCTGTCCTAGTTTTCCCAAGGAATAATACAATAAAGTCCTTTATTTTAAAAAAGAAATAATACTTCTGTATTCTCCATAATCTCCTCTTTTCTCTCCTTCAAACACCTCTGACTTCCAGGCACTGTGTTAGGAAATACAACAGTGTAAATGCATGTGTTCCTTGCCCACTGTACCTTGAGTATAACGGAGGAGTCAGACTCTTCCTTTCAATCATGCAAGTGATGAAGTTATACTGAGGAATGGTATTTAGATCTCTGAATGCATTTGGCAGAGAGATCTCCCCTGGACTAAGTATTTCAATGATGCAGGTGATGAAGTTATACTGAGGAATGGTATTTAGATCTCTGAATGCATTTTGGCAGAGAGATGTTCATGAAAGGTTCACTTCAGGAAGGATTTTCAGTTGAGATCCAAAGAATGATCTAAGTTATTAAGTAGAATAGGAATGGACATGGTAAGACATACATTCCAGGCAGAGTTAGATATTTACATGCCCAGAGATGGAAAGGATCCATTGTTACAGCCATTGTTAGATTATGTATTATTTCAAGGAAAATATGGTGGATTTTTATTGTTTAGCGGTGACGATATTTTGTACTGGCAGGGATGGGTCACTCAGTGCTTTGTAGGATTGGCTGGGAGTGCTATCTAGTTTGGGAGTTTTACTTGTATAAAGATTTTTCACTACTATATTGATTTAATTTTATGTAATAGCAATATAAGACTATTCAGATTTTATATCTCTTTGTCATTCTGTTTTAGTAAATTATAGCTTTTCTAACTATTTGTCAACTTAATCTGTTATCTTTAAATTATGATTATATTCCTTTTTCATTCCTGATATTGCTTATTTTTGCCTTCTCTTTTTTTCTTGATTAATCAGAGGTTTACCAGTTTATTTCAGAAACCCAACTTTTAGCTTTGTTGATCTTCTAATATAGGTTTTTTTCTATTTTAATAGCTTTTACTATTGTCTTTATTATCTCTTTTCTTGATTTTTTTTTTTTTTTTTTTTTTTAGTGTGTTTGGTCTATCTGTGCTCACCCCCTCTCCCCCCAGTTTTCTTGGTAAATCCTTATTCCGCTAATCTTTTGTTTTCTTTTTCTGATTTTTAGTAGAGATGGGGTCTCTCTCTTCCTCATGCTGGTCTCAAACTCCTGAACTCAAGTTATCTTTACTTTCCAGCCTCCCAGAGTGTTAGGATTACAGGTATGAGTCACTACAGCTGGCCTCTTACCCTGCTAATCTTTAGTGTTTATTCTAAATATTCAAGACTGCACATTACTTTAATTGCTTCCCAAGTTTTGACATATACTATATTTGTTGTTATTATTTTCTTTCTTTCTTTCTTTTTTTTTTTTGTAGAGACAGAATCTCACTTTATTGCCCTGGTAGAGTGCCATGGTGTCACACAGCTCACAGCAACCTCCAACTCCTGGGCTTAGGCAATTCTCTTGCCTCACCCTCCCGAGTAGCTGGGACTACATGCACCCACCACAATGCCCAGCTATTTTTTGTTGCAGTTTGGCCGGGGCTGGATTTGAACCCACCACCCTCAATGTATGGGGCCGGTGCCCTACTCACTGAGCCACAGGCACCATCTATTCTTTTTATTCTGTTTTTTTTTTTTTTTTTTTTTTTGAGACAGAGCCTCAAGCTGTCACCCTGGATAGAGTGATGTGGCATCACAGCTCACGGCAACCTTCTGATTTCTGGGCTCAAGCAAGTCTCTTGCCTCCGCCTCCCAAGTAGCCGGGACTACAGGTGCCCACCACAACGCCCGGCCCTTTTTTTTTTTTTTTTTTTTGGTTGGAGCCGCCCAGGCTGGATTCGAACCACCAGCTCAGGTGTACATGGCTGGTGCCTTAGCCCGTTGAGCCACAGGCACTGAGCCTCTTTTTATTCTTATAATTAAAAAAATCTCACTACTGTGATGTTGGCCCCTTTGCATTATATTTTTCTATTGTACATTTTATTTATTATTTTAAAGTTTAATCTATTTTTTAAAGCTTTAACTTATATATTTACTTAATAATTTTATACACTTTCCATCTAGTAATTTATACTGTGCTGCTTTTATTTATGCCAATACCTTTGAATTTCCTTTGGTTGACTCTATCAGTCTCTTTCTATCTGCTAGAGTAACACTACAGACTGTTTAGGAGAAAAACAAATCAAAAATTGTGTATTTCCCTTTGTTTCTTATTCCATCCACATCTCTGCTCCAGTAAAATGGCATTTTGTAGGGCTAGAGTAGAATATCTTGGACACAAATCACAAGAAGTACAAGGAGGCCTCAGGGAACAAACGCTGTCAGACAACTAGTTTTCTCCATTTATCTCTGAGACTTCATACCTGATTGCTTTGGCTTGGCTTTGCTTGTCTTTATTTTTCTTTCTTTCCCTCTCACTTCCTTCTTCCTTTCCCCCTTCCCTCTTTTCTCCATTTCCCAGTGCTATCCTCATCCTTTCTCTTCCTAGTCTTCTTCCTTCCATTCATGAATCTGTCTTGTCTCCCTACCCCAATACAAGCAAGTTTCAAAAGTTGGGAAAACCCCACTGGGTCCTCCTGATTTTTAGACTAAGGAGAAATGATTGACAGAGGCTGTGTATTATTAACTTGTTAGACTCTAAAGAAAATAGCCTATGCCCTGCCCTTTTAAATCACTGAAGCATAACAAATCATTATATTCATAATCTTTGTGTTCTTTTTGAAGCAGTGAGTCATCATAAATAAATGGCATCACTGCCCCTTTAAATAGAAACTGCCTGGAGGACTGATGGAACGTTGGGTGTACTGTACTTCTGAAGCACTTATTGGTCTTCCAGGAGTGTCAGTTGGGGCTGGTGGGAAGAGAGGTCCAAGAAAGCCACCATTGCTTCCCTAACATGAAACTTTTTCTGTAGTTTAGTGATACACTTGCTGTAAGTACTTAACTATATGTAATTCAGATAACTGTGGAAGGAATTTTCTCTCAGTTGTCCTAACCAGCACTGGTTCTTACCTTGAAAGGCAGTTACCTTCCTTCAGAGTATCTATTTTGAAGGGTGAAATTAGCCATGGTTCAGCCATGGTTTGTTTTTTTTTTTTTTGCTTTGTTTTGTTTTTTTTCTACCTGGAAAAATTTAAAAGCTATTTTTTTTTTATTTTTTTTGAAACAGAGCCTCAAGCTTTCACCCTGGATAGAGTGCTGTGGCATCACAGCTCACAGCAACCTCCAATTCCTGGGCTCAAGCGAGTCTCCTGCCTCAGCCTCCTAAGTAGCTGGGACAGCAGGCGCCCGCCACAACGCCTGGCCATTTTTTGGTTGTAGCCGTCATTGTTGTTTGGCGGGAATGGGCTGGATTCGAACCCACCAGCTCAGGTGTACATGGCTGGCGCCTTAGCCTGCTGAGCCTAAAAACTATTTTTAAAATTACTTTGAGGGTTTTGGGGAGATTATGATGGCAAGAATTTTTCCCTTCCATTGTTAACTGAGATAAAAGTATATAAAGTCCTTTTCTGGTTTAAGGTCTTTAAAAATTTTGTGGCATAACAATATTAACTTTTTAATATGTTTAATTCCCTAGTTAAAGCCATTATTAACACTGTAAGTGACTTAGAGTTTTATATTGAGCCTATCAAAAAATGCTAGCTTAATTTATTCATACTTTAAAGATGATGTTGGCTGTACTCTTACATGTCTTATAAATAGAGATCTTTAAATTTATTATGTAAGTGTCAGTTGCATGGTTCTTTTGAAATGTTCAGAAATTTTGTGAATGTTTAATAGAGCTAGCTTAATTCAAGCTTAATGATTTAAAACTATATACATCTATAGGATAGGCATAAATTTTGTGAGCAATTTAAAATAGTTTAATATAGTAACTTGCACATGAACTTTATGTGCACTCTGTCTACTAAAATATGTGTAGTTTTTATACGGTTTCTGTAATACTAATAAGTTAAATGCTGGCAAAGATACCATAGTTGGAATTTCTCTGTGTTGGGTCCTTGATCTTGGGGTTTGAAGAATGAAGCCACAGATCATGCAAATAAGTCAAAGGACAGTTTTTTGAAAGAAATGGAAATAGGATGAAGGGATGAAGGGAAAAAGGATGAACAGAACCTCTGGCAGTTGAGGGGATGATCAAATGGGTAGCCCTGAACAGGAAACCCCTGTATCAATCCTCCCCCTGTGAATAGAAGCTCTAACTGCTGTTAGGGGAAAGAGGTGCCCATTGCTCCAAACTGCTTCTTGCTGAATATGGACGAGGACAAAGGGGGCAGTTATAGGTTCCCCAGAGGAGGGCGATCCAGGAAGTCTGGATTGATTGTGATCCTGAGTGGTTGATCTTATGATACCTAGGAGGACAACAGTTAAAGCATGTAGTACAAAGGGGCAGAAAACACAGGTACATTATATACAAACAGTCCTAAAGTAAGACTAATTCTTCCATGAATAACTAAGGCTCTTAACCAATCTAAATTAGATGACCAAGAAAACAATCGACCGAGATCAAAATGAAAAACGCCTTCTCTTTGGGTGACATCATCAAGTACATTAGTTACTTTTACTTGTTGTTTGTGTTGGGTCCTTGATCTTGGGGTTCCAAGCCACAGATCATGCAAATAAGTCAAAGGACAGTTTATTGAAAGATACGGAAATAGATCTTTCTATTCCATAGAATAGTAACTAATCAATAGCTAACTAAAAGTAACTAATCAAAAGCTACTCGGTTTTCTGAGACAGCTTCCCAGACTTGCCCAAGTTGTATGTTTAGGGCACTAATAGCTTGTGAGGTGGAGTTCAGGGCCTTTACCATGCCACAAGCTCGTTGACTTATCTCAACCTTTGATTCAATTACCAGACCTGGCATCACAAACAAAGACAGGGAAATATATGAGTTGGGATGAATAGGTGGACATCACCCTGGCAATCTTTTGAGAGATTAAGATATGGGGCCTTGCCACGTCCCTCCAATTCAGATGTGATTCAGATCCCATATCCCAGGCAAGAAAAGCCCTAATCTGCCTAGAGAATAGGATCCTCCAGCATTAGCTGGAACATAAGAAAAAGCCTGTTATTCACACAGCAAAAACCATCCTTTAGGAACTTAGTATGCATACTGGCATAAGACATGGTAGCTGTCTCGTGACACTGGAGCAGTCTGAGAACTTTGCCCTGTCTTCTCTAGGTATAACTATTTTGAGGCAGAACACATGTCTTTTTTTTTTTAAGACAGAGTCTCACTATGTTGCCCTCGGTAGAGTGCCATGGTGTCACAACACACAGCAACCTCAAACTCTTGGGCTTAAGAGAGTCTCTTGTCTCATCCTCCCAAGTAGCTGGGACTATAGGTGCCTGCCACAATGCCCGGCTATTTTTTGGTTGCAGTTGTCATTGTTTAGCAAGGCCGGGCCAGGCTCAAACCCACCAGACCTGGTATATGTGGCTGGTGCCCTGCTCACCGAGCTATGGGCACTGAGCAAAAATCCTATCTTTTGATCCATCTCTCAGCACCCCCCATATACATCCTATTAAATGAGGTATAAACACCTGATCTACATGTAGTCCTTCTGCAAGACAAAAATCAGACATAGTCATAACATTTTAGCCAAGTAAGTCCAAACATTCTCACCCTATAAGAGCACTACATTTTGTCTCCCCAAATCCCAAGAGTTAAAAAGGGTTATCAAGAGGAGAGAGGCGCATCTCGCAGCCATTTCTTTATCACCACCTGGTCTCGATGTCGGGATGTGAAGTAGGATGTATCAGGTTTTGTTAGAGTGTGACTTGGCTGTGATGAGTCCAGGACTTAGGTTCTGCCAGTTTTAACTGTGGCAAACAGTAAGAAGCAAGATATAAACAGATTTGAGCGTATGTTCATTCTTTTCACCAGTCCTTATACTTTCAGTGTTAACATTTGTCTTTAATAGGCTGTTCCTGCTTTAACCAGTATATCTCAAGAGTGGAGTTAAGATTTTTAGGAATGACTAGAAAGACATGAGAGAGTAGCCAGTTTCTCTAACTAAGAGAGAGAGTTGAGAGGAGGTTTATTAACTGGCCTTCAGACACCCCCTTGATAGTTATGCCCTGGGAGACAAGAATCCAAGATTGAGAGAAGCTCAATCTCTTTCTCCCAGAGAAAGACAAAACTTACCTCCTGGCCTTCCACAGTCAGGAGCTCGAGGGGCTCTCAGGCAGTGATGAGATGAGCCAGGGCCATGAGAGGCTGTCCTGGACATCTTTAAATCAAGCTTAGGGGCCAAAGGAATTCCCATTCCCTGAGGCCTTCACCTCTGGGGACAGGCTGATCTCCAGTAGTTACTCCTACCTAGTGGACAAGGCTTGCCCACCAGGCTGCACTGATTTGACTAGAGCTGCTATCTTTTCCTTTTCTTTTTCCTGGTTTAATTAGAAAAGACTAAACCTATTTTAGGAGGTTTTCCAAATTAGGGTCAGGGCCTAGAGCCAGTTTTTGGTAAGTTCCTCCTAATGGGCCGTTTGAATAATGAATTTACACTTTAGAATTTAGCCTTCTGGAAGAGTCAAGGGTAAATTGGGTAAATCTTCAATGCCTTTCTAGGTCACTTAAAAGCTGAGGGATTTTTTTTGTCCCTCTCCTGAGTGATGGAAGGCAACAATTCTCAGAGTCCAGTGTAGGGTCTTGAAAGGTGCCTGTCTCACTGTGGGGTACCTGGTCTTTTTCAGGAGACATATTATTTATGAACCATGAGTCAACTCACCTAGCTTTTCTTAAGGCTTTCTTTCATTTAAGGTCAATGCTTAGTCAACAACCTTACATTTCTCCACAAGAGGTTAAAATATTTTCACTCTTGGAAGATATTTACACACTCATCAGAATTATCTGAAAAGTTTCCCAAACCATGCCTAATTTATTTCACTTTGGCTAAAGAGAATGGGGTACACACTCAAGCAATTTTCATATCACCACCCCTGTGGGATCAAGGGAAGACTCTGAGTCTGGGCTTTCTTTCCTAGGCTCATTCTCCTGCTCCCCTAAAGACACTGAAGGAGGTAGAGGAAGTGTTGGTGAGTCAAGACAAGGTAGCAGTGTCTCCCTGGGGAATTTCTGACCAGCCTGAGAAACCACCCTGGCTTAGAAGGGCTGTTTTCCCTTCAGCAAAATAAGCCAAAATGCCAGATAGCTCAAGGTGTCCTCTGGCACATGGGGGAACTTGCAACAAAGTGAGACTCTGTCTCAAAAAAAAAAAAAAAAAAAGAAATGCATTGTCTGATACAGTAGCCATTAGTCACTTGTGGCTGTGAGTACTATATAGCTAGACCAAAGAGAGAAATGTTATAAGTGCAAAATATTTACCAGCTTTTGAAGATTTAGTACTTCCTCAAAAGTAAAACATCTCATTAATTTTATACTGATTACATGTTAAAATTACAATATTTTTTAGTAG
>CAUYON010045266.1:0-20975 GCA_963573935.1 Arctocebus calabarensis
AGGTCCTAATGAATTATCCTAGCCAGCACCAATCTCAAATGGAAAAGTTAAAATAGTCTCTGGCCACTAGATAGCAGGGATCCGCTGGAAGCTCTTGTATAATTCACTTCGATGCTCTGTGAGCTCAGGAGGGCACCCCCCCCCAGCCAGTAAATTAGTCTGAGAAGGTTGATGCCTCCTTCCCAATCTTGCCCCTCTGTCACACCCAGTCGGTGGTAACAGTTGTAATCAGTTTCCTCCAATGAGCTTTGCTCAAGAGGTTTGTGCCTGCTTGGGTCACAGTGAGGTCAGTGGCTGCACAACCAGTCCACTACTCCCTGTCACTTTTTGGCAGAGGGAGGTGAGGCCTGACAACCTGGGTACTTAACAGGGGCTGGGGCATTTCACTCACTTCCAGCCCTGTCCCTGATTGATGTTGCTGCTGGAACAGAACAAGTTCACAGAACTTATTTCTGTCAAGGCTTTTTTCGCTGATCAGACTGGGGCTGCAAATGAGTTTTACTCTGTCTGTGAGTTCTAACCCTTTGTCGGGTGATTGGCCCAGTTAAAGAGGTACCAACCAATTGTCCCAGCCAGTATCAACCTCAAATCAAAGAGCTGAAAAGTCTCTGGTGACTAGACAGATGAAGTCTGCTGGCAGCTTTAGTATAACTCACTCCAGTGTTGTGTGAGCTCAGGAGGGCCCCCCCAAGCTAATAAATTAGCCTGAGAAGGTTGATGCCTCTTTCGCCGCCTTGCCCCTCTGTCACACCCAGTCTCTGATAACCCTGCAGGACTGTGGTCCAGTTCCCTCCAATGAGCAGATGCTCTAGAGGTTTGTGCCTGCCTAGGTCACATGGGGCTCTGTGGCTCCTCAGCCAGTCCACCAGTTATGTTGGTGTTGGCGGGGGGGAGGTGAGGCCTAACAAGCTGGGTACTTGATGGGGGCTGGGGCTATTCACTCAGTTCCAACCCTGTCCCTGATTGATGTAAAGTAGATGAAAAAGCTGACAGAACAGAACAAGTTCAAAGAATTTCTGCCCTGTGGAGGAGACACTGGGCTGCTAATAGTCCTGACTTAGTCTGTAAGCTTCAGCTCTTTGTCTCAGCTGTCATCCTCTGAGGCCCAGGTGTGGCTGAAATTTAGCAAAGCTTTGGTCCGCTTCAGCCAGCCGTTTTTCAGCCAGCCGCTCCTTGGCCAGCCACTTTTCTGCTCACTCTCTCACTGCTCCTGAGCTGGGAGAATAGCACAGACCAGCGGCAACCCACGCCCTATCCACACCCCTCGAGAAAGTGTTCAAGAATCTGGACTCCGTGGGGGACAGACCTGCAGACCTCAGGGTGAGAGTGGAGGGGAGAGCCGGGAGTTCCAATTTGCAGGTAGAGAATATATACAGTTTTATACAGCTTTATGCCTGGCAGGAGAGTGCCACGGCACAGGGGAAGGCAGTCTGGTTTTTAGAGGGTCTCTTCCGTGGGGTAGAGTGAGAGGACATCCGAACTCTGCTTGCTTGTTTGTATGGAGGTATGGCATATACTGCGAGCTGTTCTCTTGGGGGAGGGGACTCCCATCCACTTGGTGATGTGCTCTTTATCTTTTATTTAAGAGTCGCAGGTTGCTCCAGCAGGGTTGATGTGCATTCCTTGACCTTGTCTCTTGGCTCAGCTCCAAACCGTTGGCTTTCTCACTAAATTTCTGTCCTTTAAACCTCCTTCTGGACAGGAGCGTCTGCAGAAAGCTGGCTACAGACCGCCATCTTGGCTCCTCCTTCCAAAAAAAGAGTTTTAAATGGTGACATCACCATTGTGTAACCCTCAAGATATAACCATCAATGAGTTATAAAACAATCCAGGAAATGAAATTCATGGTGCTGAACTGGAGAAACAATACTGTTAAAGAGATATCTTTGCAATAAATAGAAATAATGAAATGTAGAGTACATATTAAATAATACTATTGTATCAATATTAAATTTATTCAGATTAATCATAATTCTGTAGTTACATAAAGAAATGTTCTTTTTTCTGAAGAACGTCTAGCTACAGAAAAGAATCTTGATGTGAGAAAAGTACCTCAAATAGTTCTGGTAAAAATAAAAAATCAATGATGATAAACAGATGGTAAATAGATGATAGATAGGTAGAAAGGTCAAATGTAGCAAAATGTTAGTAGCTACTGAATCTGAGTGAAAGGTATACGAAAGAGTTTTTTAAATTCCACTCTTGCAAATTTTCTGTGAGATTAAAAGTATTTATGATGTTGTTGTCATTGAAACAGAGTCTCACCCTATGCCCTGAGCAGAGTGCAGTGGCCTCACAGTTCACTGCGACTTCAGAGTCCTGAAGTTGTTGGGATTACAGGTGCTCTCCAGGGCACCCGGCTGGGTTTTTCTTCTTTTTTATTGATTGAGGGTCTCACTCTGGCTATTGATTGAGGGTCTCACTCTGGCTCAGATAAGTCTCAAACTCCTGAGCTCAAGCAATCCTTCTGCCTCGGTCTCCCACAGTGCTGTGATTATAGGTGTGAGCCGCTGTGCCTGGTAAGATTAAAAGTATTTTAAATAGAATAAATTATTTCAAAATAAATAATTTTAACAAATTAACACTTCAAGCATTTTATAGTGTAGTACAACTCTGATAGCTATGATCTGGTTATCAGTAGAGTAGAAAATATGTTGATAGACTGTTAATTCATTTATTTATGCATTTATTCTATATTCCATTGCCAAAAGACCGACAACAAACTGTAAATAAATAAATAAATTTATAAGTTTAATTGAGAAAAATAACGAAGGGCTAAGAGTTTGAGAGTTAAGGAGTGGTGTATTTTAAATAGTTTGGGTGGTCTTACCTTTAGGGTCTTGCACAAGTAAAGGTTGAAAAAGCTGAAGTGGGGGAGGTGCTCCTACAGGAAGACAGCCTTTCAACAAGAGAGAAGACAGTGCCGTTTTGGTCAACAATAGGCTCTCTGTGAGATGAGCAGACATGATTTTTAGATTTTGCCAACTTTCTTGGTGTAAACATTGCCACTTTGGTTACTTTCCAGCTACCACTGGCTTACAACTGGCTAGCACAGTTCCTGGCAATTTAACAATTTCCTCTCACAAGGCAGCAGGCTCCTAGCCCCAAACATAACTGAGAGAATAATTGGTTAGGTGCAACAGGACAAGGCAGGGGGCTTGTGCTGGGTACACTGTGCTTATGGTCAGTGAAAGTGGAGAAGGAGGTGAGTTCAAAAAAACAGGAGATACAATTGTGCGGGGCCCCGTAGCCTGGTAAGGACTTTGACTTTATTTAAAGTGAACTTGGAAGAGTCTGATCAGGTACCTGACATGATTTGACGTTTCCTTTGAGAATGTCTCTGGAGCTACTGCCTTGGAAACAGACTGCAGGCAAGGAGAGGAGGAAAGAGGGTACTCAGAATGCTAGTATAATGACAGAGGAGAAAGACGATGGTGCCCAGGCCTAGAATCCTGGCAGAAGAGGTAGCCACCAGGGGTGCCCAAACTGTGGCCTGCAGACCACATGTAGATTACTTAAGGACTGTTTTGCTTATCTGTGGGATCAGATGTTGTGAAAATTATGTATGAACCTGTTTTTTGTTTTTTTTGGTTTTTTGGTTTTTTTGGCTCAACAGCTTTTATTAGTGTTTGTATATTTAATGTGTGGCCCAAGATAACGCTTCTTCTTCCAATGTGCAGCAGAAAAGGAAAAGATTTGGATGCCCCTGACATCATGCCTTGGTATCTACTCTGAATTATTTCTATGACCTGTGCAGATACCAAATATGCAGAAGCTCAAGTCCCACCATATCATGGAATAGGATTTGCATATAATCTATGAATACCACCCTGAAGCATATCTTAAATCATTTCTACATTACTAGTGCAATATCAATGCTATGTAAATAGTTGTTATCCTGTATTTTTTTGTGTGTATTATTTTTATTGTTATATTGTCATTTTGAATTTCTGAGTATTTTCTATCTGTGGTTGGTTGACTCTGCTATATGGTACCTGTGGATACCCAGAGCTGACTGTATTTTGGAGGTAAAGCTCACAGGACTTAGTGATGATAGGATAGGATGAGAGAAAGAGAGAGTCAAAAATGGCTGCAAAATTGATTTACCCAAGGACAGAGTGATATCAGCAGAGAAAAGGAAATCTGTGAGAGGAACAAGTTTGAGGGAATTTGATTTTACATACAATTCACTTGAGATCCAACTGGAGAAGTTCAAACAATAATATCAGAACAAACACAGACTAACAGTGGACTGGGAGGAGCGGCCCAGAATGCAGAGGCGGCCCCTCCCTCCTCATCAGCCACCGATGGCAGTCAGGTATTCTCCAGTCCCTTTCTTTGTAGCCTATGGAAATCTCCCAATTTTAGGACAGAATGTTTAAAGATGGAAACTAATGCAAACAACGTGTGCTAAGTACATACAAAAATGCCAGGTTTAAAGTGGCAGCTGTCCCCTGCTCAGTTCAACTTTCTGAAAACATCAGAAATAACCTATTTAAGCCATTTACATTATCTATTTTCTAAAATAGAGCACAGAGAGCATAGATGTAAGACAGAAAGCAACCAACACAGACCAAAACATTATTTTTCTTCCTATAATAGTACCTTAAAACATTGTTTTGAAAATTTTCGCTGTAAATAGCATTGTGTTTTCATTTTTTTTAAATCAGTGACTATGGTAAAGACACGGGAGGAAAAATATGTGCATATTGGGGCAGCAAGTGTGCAGAAACTCCCTGATGAACTGCTAAATACTCCATGATGAACATGGCTTTAAAGCGGACTATGGTATTTTTTCACTCTTAGATAGTAAATAAAACAAAAAAAGAAAAAGGCTCCTTACTTCCCCAACTAGAATGGCTTGAGAGATGATCAGCGTGAATAGGGAGGAAAGAATGCCAAGTTTCCAATGTGTGTGTGCACATTTCTTTTGCTCATAATTAATAGCCCCTGTGCTTGCTAAGTTTTTGGAAAGCAGCTCAAAGCCTACCCAGGTAATGCCTTCTGACAACGTTTTAAAGATTGGTTATGTCATATGGCTGCCTTTTAGAAAAAAAAAAGTCATAAGGCATAGCTGTGCCATATGGCATCTCTGAAGAGTCAGCCGGATTGGACAGACATTCACTGGATAAGATCCCACAGCACTTGGAAAAGAATGTAGTCCTGTTGCCAAAATGTGGCCTTTGTTAATCTCCTAACTATTATTGTGCAGAAACCAATTCATCTGTATTAATTATAAACAAATTTTAATTACTTCAGTAAAAGCCCATTATACTGATATCTGATGCCAAACAAGCTGCATTAACTCTTTGCGAGTCTCCAAAGCAAACACGAGGTGTTGGAACGTAGGTGTTTTATATGAGGCAGGAATTTCTCTAGCTGAGTGTAAAAATGCAGTCCTGACATTTAGTTTTCCAGTTCTTTTAAGAGATCCCATGATGCTTTTGCTTTTCGCAGATGATATCAAAAGGCAGCTGATGTGTATAAGTTGCTAAAGGCAGATTATTCCCAATGTCTAAGAGTCTTCAACTGCACTTTGTATTCTTTGGCTTAAGATTTAAAAGATACCCAAAATAGGGGGGAGGGGAGAAGAAAAGCAGTCCACATTGTAAAGCAATGATTTGCAGTGACACAAAACAACCTGTCAAAATGTGACCTGATTCTGCTAAAACATTCATCAACCAGTCATTTCTGATAGTGCTCTGGACAATGTGAGACCAAATGTATCCTGAGTATCAAAACATAATATCTTTAAAAAACATGAAAAACTAAATCACTAGTGTGTTTTATGGCAGCAGCTTGGCCAAAAAAGCTGGCTGGTCTTTCCCACACAGAAACTATCTGGTTTGCAGATGACACATGGTGGTTACAGTGTGCGCAGCCGTTGGGGTTGGATGAGATCCAGCTAGAGGGCTCATCTGTGTGCAGCAGCGTTGGAATCATCTTTGAATTCAGTTTCACTAATGTGTAGTTTTATTTTATTAGGCCAACCATCAAAAGTTTCTCTTCCTCCTGGAAATCATTCCTTTTGGTATTCATATCACTCCCTGGACCTAAAAACTTAAACAGTTTTAAACAAATAGAACCACATCCTGCCTTCTTCTTCCATTAGACTTTGAAGTTTCTCATGTAAACCTTACGTTATTTTCCCCTCATTTTATATAACAAAATAATTTATTTTGATAATCATAATGGATAAATTCTAGAAAGCACTCTGCTGTAAATGGTAAATAGCTTCAAACTGTCACAAACATAATAAGAATGTAGAGCTGGTGGAGGACAAGGAAATGGATGAACATTTAAGTGAAACCAAGTATCTTAAGGTTTTGAATATTTTTGTATGTACAAATTAAATAATTTACCTATCTAAAGGTTTGTTAAGTTTTTTCTTCTATTCAAAAGCTGTAATTATAAATATCTACCATAGCCCTATAAAGTTTATATTTTAGCTGGAGCGTAAAGTCATAGATTTTTAAATTTTGCATCTGAAAATGCCATGGAACTTTTTCATGCTATATCCCTTACTTTACAGATGAGGAAATCAAGGCACAAAGTAAAATGGCTTGTCCAAGATCTCAGAGCTAGGTATAGGAAGAAGTATTTACCATCTTCCCGTTCAAATTATTTTCATTATACTACACTGTCTTATTCAGTTATTATTAATCAACCCAGCATAGATTTATCTTGAACAATAAAAGCAAAGTGAAATAATGACCATAAATTGCAAAAGTTACACACATATTAATTAATTACTTGGGTTTGGGGGGGGGGGTTTGTTTTTGTTTTTTTTCCAGCCATGATGGGCATCCATTTCCTTCATTGCAAATGTCGAGTGTTAACACACCCAGCTACACAGTAGCTGGAGAGGATTTTAGGAGGAGTTGAAGACCAGATACAATGTATCCTACAGCATAGAACTCTCCAGCCAGTTTGCCATTAGGTCAGAGCTACATTACTTTTCCCCACGTTTAAATGTTAAAAGGATAATTTTAAGCTAAACTACACATATATAAATGAGTTATACACAATCACATTCATAATTTTTTTTGGTCACCCTCGGTAGAGTTCCTATTATTAAAATTGGAAATTCTTTCAACTTACAAGCATCTGTGTAGCTGGGTGTGTTAACACTTGACATTTGCTAAACAACAACCTCTAGCTTTGGGGCTTAGGTGATTCTCTTGCCTCAGCCTCCTTCATAGCTGGGACTACAGGCACCTGCCACAACACCCAGCTATTTTTTTGTTGCAGTTTGGCCAGGAGGGTTCCAACCCGCCACCCTCGGTATATGGGGACAGTGCCCTATTCACTGAGCCACATTCATAATTATTAAAATAGGAAATTCTTGAATACAGGTGAATAAATAATGGAAAAGCAGATTACAGAGAACACATGTGCTCATTCGGCAGATCTTGCCCCACCGCACAGCAGACACCTAAGTCCTGGTTCAAGTAGAACCTGATGCCTGATGATCTTTTTAGACACTTTCCAGTAGCTGGCGTGGCTTATCCACATTTTCTCTTAATCAAAGCAAATGCCTTACCTCCCCACCTCCTTGGGTTAGATCATCAAAACTAAGCCCACTTATAGAAATCATTTTCTTTTCTTTTTTTTGGAGACTGAGCCTCAAGCTGTCACCCTGAGTAGAGTGCTGTGGCATCACAGCTCACAGCAACCTCCAACTCCTGGGCTCAAACAATTCTCCTGCCTCTGCCTCCCAAGTAGCTGGGACTACAGGTGCCTGCCACAATGCCTGGCGGCTTATAGAAATCATAAAAATAATTATGAAAAACATTATTTTTTTCAGTAGTACCGTTTGAAATATGTCTGAAGGAGATTCATAAACATCATCTCTCCTAATTTTTATAGCATTTCTGTCTAATCAAAAACTGAAATAAGGATAAAATGCTGACCATGGTATTCTAAATACCAAAACAACTAAATCATATCAGTAAATAACAATACACAGCCTATGAGCTCCCCTGTACCTGAGATGGCTTGTGGCTTACTCAAAATGGTATGGGTTATCTCCTTGAAAGCTTTGTCTGTTCCCAGCCTCAGGAAAGAGTTCTATCTGTGTTTACAGAACACAGTATTGAGTAATGACCAGGATGAGGATGAAGTGAGGATGGGATAGGGTGCGGGTGAGGGAAGGCAGAGGCAGAGTGTGGGAGGGGAGTATAGGATGATGCACCATAAAAATTCTAAAACACACATGCCTCTGTGTCTTTCTCTGTCTCTTTTTTACTTTCCAGTTTGAATCTCAGTTACTATGCCATTTAGGAAATACTTTGGACTTCAGGAGGCATTGGAGGCTCCAAGGAGTAATAGAAAAGAAAGTCAGAAATATACCACATATTGGCATTTGGATGTGGTTTGTACCTGTCAAAACTCATGTTGACATTTGGTCCCCAGTGTGGCAGAATTCAGAGATGGGGCTAGTGCCCCCCGTGTTTGGGTTATGGGGGCAGATGCCTTGTGAATAGATTAACATCCTGTCTCTGGGTGAGTGAGTGTTCTATTTCAGGGGAATGGATTAGTTCTCTCCAGAGCAAGTCTCAAAAGAGACCGGATTCCTCAGCCCCTCAGCCCCTCTCGCTGGCTTCCTCTCACCACTGGGTCTTTTTGCACATGCCCCCTCCCCTTTTACTTTATGCCAAGAGTGGAAATGCCATGAGGTCTTTGCCAGATACAACTACCAAATCTTGAACTTTTCTGTCATCAGAACTGGTGAGCCCAATAAGTTTCTTTTCTTTATAAATTACCAAGCCTCAGGTATTCGCTATGGAAACATGAAATGGACAAAGACTCAACAGCTCTGAGGAGTAATACCACCAACTTTGTGGAGGCTAACGCAGCTGCATCTTGGTTGCTAATCTGCCCTGTTGACTTTTCATTAACCCCAGTTCCTGAAATACCTCTAACATTTCTGTTTTATCTACTGTTACCTTAAAGCTTGTTCTTGGGTCATCAACCTACGTGTCAGTCCTGCCCCCAGGCACAATCACATAGCATTCTTGTTCTTCCCAGATGGATTGACTTTCATTGTCCTACACATTCCTTCCTCACAATATAGAAGACCTGGGTGGGGTAGGCGTGGAGTTCACAGCATGGGATCCATCTTTTCTTCTCTCTGGAGCCCAAGACATGGTATCTATAAGATCCTATTAAATGTTTCTTTCTGAAACAGTGGATTTGTCAGCCACTTTCTTTTGCCTGTCAGCTTCCTTAGATGTTGGGCATGGGTTTGAGTAGATCTCCCGAAAGCAGAACACCAGGCTCTACTTCCTCAACGCCAATAACATAGCCCCTCCTAGTTGCAACGGATAAAAATGTCTTCAGATATTGCCAAATGACACTTGTGAGGCAAAATTATCCCTAGTTGACAACCTCTATGGAACAGAGATATAGTCCAGAAAATGTTTTCCACTAAGAGCTTGAAGTCTGACAGCCACACTCTGTCCTGACGTCATCACTGCTTTTAATGCTGACCTTCCTTTCTCTCACTCCACTTGGCTTCACAGTGAAGAGTCAGTGGGTAGCCACAAACATTGCCCAGAGCTGTCACAGACAGTTGATGTACATTTTTTTAAATTGCCAACCTGCCCACTGAGCCATTTTGCCTTTCATTGAAGAGGCAGTTGCCTATGTGGGGAGAGTGCAAAGGAGAAGAGGAAATGGAAAAATGTATATTAAAAGATTATCCTGTGTGAGTAGTAAAATGGTCCATATTCTGAATGGAAAATCAAGGACACAATATGGGCATTGCAGAGGCAGCTGGGAACAAGCAGATGGTGATGGACAGGGAGACGGCAGCCTGCCTCTCACCTGAAAGGTATGCAGAAGGCATACAGGGGCAAAGGTTAAAGACAGAACATTGGCCAAAAACAGGCCCTCCTTGAATTTCATTCCTTAAAAAGTTAGTCATCACTGATAAATATTCTTCCCATCCCACAAGAAACATGTTCATTTTAACTAATTTACATCTGAATTGTGTGAAAACCAAGTTGATAGAAAAATGTTACTTATGCCTTGACAATGAATTCAGTCTCATTTCACATCTTCTACACAATATCCCCTCCCCCTGCCCCAGCACACCCCTCCTCTTGGGTCTGTCCCACATGGTGTCTTACAAGTGGGCCTTAGGAAGTTGAGACTTACAGCCAAAAGCAGCAAGAAAATGCCATGAAACTGGCAGTGTTCATTGTAGAAGGAGCCAGAGCATCTGCTTTTGAGCAGGGCTATGAAACAGAGCCACAGGGGGAAGAAAGGCTATTAGGCCACCAGCAGCCAAGGGCGGAAAGCCACAGGAACCCAGATTAAAAGTCTACAAAGGCTTGGAACTCTGAGTAAAGGATCAGTGGAAAGGGGCAGTGAAGCCAGGGTTGGCATATGGAACCACTTGAGGGGTGCTGGTAGTCGACCTAATAAAATCCTGTATGGAGCCTGGTGTGAGAATGGCTAAATACGAGGAGAGCAGGGGTTCTAAAGCACCTGCCCACGAATTGTGGCAAGAATAAACACGGAGGCCAGACTCAGCAGAGCAGGCAGCATACATTGCCTTGGATGCCAGTTTACATAAGATGGAGAGCTTCCTCTTCGTGCCAAACCATGTTTTGAAACGTCCTCTGGATCCTTTAGTAGGTCATTGTCAGAGGTGTGTTCGGCCCAGGTTTCTTCTGGATTTCCTTCCTCTTTACACTCAACATTCTCCTCCCTCCACCCCCATCACAAGTCCTAAAGGCAGCTCTGCCTTTTTCTATCATGATTTTATGTTTTTCATGGGTCACATTCACATTCCTATGTTTTTATGTGTTAATAGAAGGAGAGCTCCAGGAAAAATAAACAAAATGAAGTCATCATGGGTTCCACTTGTTTTCTGCTAGGTATTGGTCAAGTCACCTTTACGGACCTGTAGCTGGAGTATAACTAGCTAATGTTCTTTAAACCCTGATATCTGATGATTCTCACCCTCTTTTCTATCTCCATTGACTAATTCTTTGATGCTACAAACTGATAGGGTAGAATAAAACCTACAATTTCTAATTTGTAGGACTACAAGTATTCTTTCTCTCTCATCCCTAGCTTACAATGCCTTGTTTATATGAACTCAGATTCTTTTATTTATTTATTTATTTATTGTGGTTTTTGGCTGGACTGGGTTTGAACCCGCCACCTCCCGACATATAGGACCAGCGCCTTACTTCTCTGAGCCACAGGTGCCGCCCTGAACTCAGATTCTCAATGCAACAAAATGCACAATTTGCACAGAATTGTGTCCCAGATTTCTATGACTGTCTCTGTCCTGCCAAGTTATTTAGGAGATTTCTTATTTCTAAATAAAAGTAAAAAGATGACAGTGGTAGTAGAAACCAGTACCATGGTTGCCACAATGCAGAAGAGAGGTGGTTGCCTTATACTCAAGTTATATAAACCACTGCCTGGGGTTGGGGATGGGACAGATGCCTTCAGAGCTATTTTGAAGTACTTTCTGTTTCATGCAACAAAATCTATCTGTGCTTTGAATTGAAGGTAAGACTCTCTTCCCTTCACCCCCACTCCCAGTGGTGATGTGTGTTTTCTTTGCTTGCTATAATTTAGAAGGAGCCTGATTGAGGCAGGTATTCAGCTACTGTTTTAAAGTATGCCTCTTTGTGATACGTAGTTTAAATATGTTGCCTTCTTTAACAACCTCTATAGTATGGCTTAATAACTAAGAAGGCTTAATAACCTGAAGAGGCAGCAATGTTTATTTTTGTAACCATTTTGGGCTTCTCAGGTTCCATATCCACTTCTTTTGTTCACAGAATCCTGATTTCTTTTGGTAACTAGCTGTCTCTCTTTTGGTGTAGCCTCAGACTGCATGTATGACCTAATCAAAGTGCTCTGTTTTATCCCTAATCAAGAGATAGCCCCAGCTAAAACTAGAGCTTGCATCTTTCGTAGACTAATAAGGCCAGAAAACACTGTGGAAGCCTGTTCACTGCAGCAGTGCCTCTCAATCGGCTCCTGCACTCTGTGGAGGAATACAGAGGACTCTGTACTTCTGCACCTAACACCTGTCTTTTTTGAAGAGTGGTTTTCCAGCCCTCCTTTTAATTCTTTAAGACCTATGGTTACCTTTCCATAAGTACATTTCTTAAAATGGAGCCAGAATCCAGATCCAATCTTTCTGAAATATACTGTTTTGGTATCCCCTTTATAGAAAGGTGAAAATTAGTGGCCAAATTTGTTCAGTGTATTTGCAAAGTACCTTCTGCCTAGAAAATTTGTGTGCAACCTAATTAGTATTGGCAGAGTTTGTTTCAAGAAATTTAAATCTGAAGCTGAGTGCACAGTGGCTCACACTTATAATCTCAACACTGTGGGAGGCTGAGGCAGGTGGATTGCTTGAGTTGAGGAGACAGAGACCAACCTAAGTCAGAGCAAGACACCGTCTTTAAAAATAGTGGAGCATTGTGGCAAGTGCCTCTAGTCTCAGCTACTTTGGGGAGACTGAGGCAAAAGGATAGCTTGAGCTCAAGAGTTTGAGGTTGTGAGCAACCTCACATCACGACACTCCACCTATGGTGACAAAGTGCAAAAAATACCCAAAAAAAACCCTTAAATCTTCATGTGCTAACTGGATGATTATTTGTTTATTTATTTATTCATTCATTCAATCTTAGAAACAGTATTTGGCTGTGTCACTCAGGCTGCGGTGGTCATAACTCACTGTAGCCTCAAACTCCTGTGCTCAAGCAATCCTCCTATCTCAATCTCCTCTTACAGGCACACACTATCATGCCCAACTGTTTATTTTTTATAAAGACAGAGCCTGGATTTTTACACAGAATAGGCTCAAATGCCCAGCCTCAAGCAACTCCCTTTCCTTGGCCTCCCAACACCTGGCCCCTGATTACCGTCCTAATGCCCAGAGGTTGATGCCCTTTCTTTCTAATTTGGTCTCCTTTTACCCTTATCCTGAAAGGTGAAGAAGTTTACTCAAAGAATTATTTGGTCCCAAACCAAACATTGTCATTAACACAACTAAATGATTTAGAAATAACTACCACCCATTTCAGTGAAGCTGAGGGAGAATATATCACCCCATAATTCACTAGAGAGAAAAAAAATATGTATTTTAAATTTCTCTAGTAATGCTTAAATTGTGGGGAAAACATGGGATGAATACTGTCTAATGGGTTTTCAGGACACTCTGAATCTTACCCTGAACCTTAATTGCAGGTGTAAGACTATAGATAAAACATTCATTTTCTAACTTTTCACAAAAAATAGGCACATAGCATAGACTTTTTTTTAATTCAGAGCTAAGAAGTTTACAAAGGCTAAATAAATTATATAGAGCTCATATTACATAATCCATACTATTTTAGTTTTTGTTGGTCTCTGGACATAAGCAGCAATGCCTAAAATCGAGGGCAAAGTCTCAACTGTACAGACATTTAAATGAGAAAAATGTATTTTGGCCTTGCTATTTTTATTCAGTATTTTATTTGGCAATTTATTTAGGAAATATTAGCTTTTTATTCCCTAAAATTAACACTTACTATTGGTTGCCTTGGGAGGCAAATTTTACAAACAAAAACAATTTTGTAGCATAGTAGGAGATTGCTATTTTATTTAGTGATTTTAAATGATGTTTCTCTATCCCTTTCTGAGAAATAATCTTTGTCACCATACATAATTTAACTTAGGGATGATGATCTTACTACTAATATACATCTTGTATATTTTCTATAAAAGTTTAGGTAAGGTAGTTAATATTATAGACTTTGTGGCCCATGTCTTCCATCACAACCACTCAATTCTGCCCTGGTTGCTCAAAAATGGATATAGACAATATGTAAATTAATAAATATGTCTGTGTTCCAATAAAACTTTATTTATAAAAATAAGCACAAGCTACAGTTGACAGACTCCTTCCCTACAACCTAACTGCATTAGAGTATAGATTTAACTACTGCTCAGTAATTGTTTATCATATATGAAACATGGTAGCACTTTATTCTAAGTTAAATTTCTCTGCTTTCTTAAATGACAAGACACAGGAGTGGTGTCATGAAATCAGAAAATAAAGTCAAAAGTAGCTCTGACTTTTTGAGGGGTCACTAATCCCCATGAAAATCTAATGATGATTGTAGATTTTTCTCTACAGAAAACAAACTCACAACATCCTAAATACTGAATTATAAGAGTCCATGGCCTCTAAACCTATTCAAAAATATGCTAGCTATCAAAGGATCCTGGCCTCAAAGTTTCAAGTTAAAAACTGCAGTTTTAGTTGTTATTTTGTTATTGTTGTTGTTCATTTGTAGTTAGAATCCAGTGAATGGTTTCATGAATAAATAAATTATTTGATAGGAATCTATTTTAACTATCTATTCCTGTGATACAAAAAGAAGGCAATGGGTGGCGCCTGTGGCTCAAGGAGTAGGGCGCAGGCCCCATATACCAAGGGTGGGTATACCAAGGGCCCCAAGTACTGGTGGTGGCTGGGTCAAACCTGGCCCCAGTCAAAAAATGCAATAAATAAATAAATAAATAAATCTGGGTGGCACCTGTGGCTCAGTCAGTGAGGCGCCAGCCCCATATACCAAGGATGGTGGGTTCAAACCCAGCCCTGGCCGAACAGCAAAAACAACAACAAAAAAATAGCCAGGCGTTGTGGCTAGCACCTGTAGTCCCAGCTACTCGGGAGGCTGAGGCAAGAGAATCACCTAAGCCCAGGAGTTGGAGGTTGCTGTGAGCTGTGTGACACCACGGCACTCTACTGAGGGTGATAAAGTGAGACTCTGTCTCTACAAAAAAAAAAAAAAGAAAGAAAAGAAAGCAATGATGGTGCTTAATCTTTGTAGCAAATGTGTAGACTGTCTTGCTCTTGATAAGTTTGTGTCTAAAATTCTTTTTTTTTTTTTGAGACAGAGCCTCAAGCTGTCACCTTGGGTAGAGTGTCGTGGCATCACAGCTCACAGCATCCTCCAGTTCCCGGGCTCAAGCGAGTCTCCTGCCTCCGCCTCCCAAGTAGCTGGGACTACAGGTGCCTGCCACAGCGCCCAGCCATTTTTTGGTTGCAGCCGTCATTGTTGTTTGGCAGGTCTGGGCTGGACTCGAACCCGCCAGCTCAGGTGTACGTGGCTGGCGCCTTAGCCCGCTGAGCCACAGGTGCTGAGCCTGTGTCCAAAATTCTTCATGCTTATAGTGATTTTTTTTCAGTGATTGTGACTAAAAATAATTGTCTGCAGCTATGTGCACATACCCCACATTGTACGGCTGGCAAGGATTTCCTTTGGCTTGCTGCTAAGACCATTAATTATAGATAATAATAATGAGGGCATGAGTGAGAAAGATAATAATGTAGTTGTTAAGTTGAAAGACTCCAGGGCCAAGACTAAGTTCATATCTTAAGCCACCCCCCTATGTGAATTTTGGGCAAACCAGATATACATGCTGAACCTCAGTTTCTTCATCTGTTAAGTGAAGATAATAGTTGCCATCTTGTCTTTAGTGCTAGACATTTTTAAAATTATCTACTATAATCATCACAACTACCTTACATTATTCTCATTATATAGATGAGTAACCTAAGACTCAGAACATTATATTACCCTCACCCAAGGTCACACCATGAGCAATCTGCAGAGTCAATCTCAGATTGGTCTAAAGATGGGTGGTTTAAAGCAAAGTTTCTGTTCTTAATCACTATACTTTAGTAATTCTCTATGTTTCATTGTAAATATTAATGAGATAATACATGTATTAATAAATATATATCGTTGTACCTGACATAAATTGAGATGTACTGCTGCCATCCAGATATTTGCAGTCTGCTGACTCAATCTTCCCAGCAGCTCTGTTGGGCAGAATTATCTATTTCAGGTTACTCAATTTTGAATTAATCTGGCAGCTGCCTAAATTTTCCAGGATATATACCTAGTCTGTATCATTTGAAGATGAAGATAATCAGTTGCATTTGTAAGCTGAATTTTTAGCATAAAAACATAATTTCAAAAGATCCAAAACACCAATAGCAAGAAACATACCTAACAACTAAAGGAAACTCCCAGGGGAGAGTCCAGGTTCTAGTGACTGAAGCAGGGACTCACATCGGACGGGATCCTTTCTGTAGTTTCTTAATCACCAAAGAGTGGCTAGCTCCATTGTAAGAGGGGGGCACAAGACCTGTGCTGACTGTGAAGACTATTCATTCCCTGGCCAGGGAATCATTATGCTCAGCCTTTAAGATAGGCAGGAATCCTATGCAATAGCACTGGCACTATGTGAAATAGAATAAATAAACACATTTCGTCCTGAGTACTGGCTTAACGATGGTCTATTATTCTGCTTCTTCAGTCTGTTTAATGTAATTCTTCCTTTCAAACATTAGTTTTTGTTAATACCTAGTAACTGACAAAAAAGACACAAAGTAATAAAAAATTAAAAAAGCTGAGACCAGTGCTCTAAGTGCAAACATATAAAATTATCTCCTTTCTCTTTTTCAGTATTTTACAAATGTGCAATTACCATTCAACCCTCATTATATTATAGTCCATTAAAATATATTGTAAGTCTAAAAACTTCCATTAAAATATATTTTAAATCGAAAATTCAATGATAAGTGGCTTTACTGAATTCCTGACTGTGATTCAACCACTCATATATTGATACTACTTTCCATCAAAGAAAAAAAGAGTCAAATACTGTGAGAGGCAGACAAGGGAAAATCATTTAGGTGAATTATAGAGAAGTGGACCAGAAAATTAAAAAAAAAATTATAGACTGCCATAAAAACTTTTTGGCAAATGCTTTTAAGCCACACAGGGATAAATGAGTGAAAAACTTCTCATTCATCCTTCAGATCCCAGTCTAAAAACAAGCTTGTCACCCTTCAGTCTGGATTAGGCTCCTTGATAGGTGGCACCTTAAATTTGTTCTTCACCACAGTTATAACAGTTTGCAACCATGTATTTATTGGAAGGATTATTTGTTAATATCTGTCTTTCCTTCTAGAGTTAAACTATGGCCCATGGGCCAGTTCAGGCTTCCCACATGTTGTATATTCTGAAAACTAAGACTGGTCTTTGCATAAATACGTGGTTTAAAAAACAAAGAAGAAGAATGATATTTCCTGAAACATGAAAATTATGTGAAATTCAAATTTCAGCATCTATAAATCAAGTTTAATGAGAACATGGCTGCACATATCCATTTCTGTACTGTCTGTTTTCTGCTACCATGGCAGAGGTGAGTAAATACAACAGACTATAGGGCTTTTCAAACTTTTACAGAAAAACTTCACCAACTTCTGTTTTAGACTTTAAATTCCACAAGGATATAAGTCTGCCTCACTTAACACCATATCTCCAAAAGTTCCTGGTTCCTAGCACAATGCCTGCACTAAAGAAATTGCTCAATAATTTTATTAAATGAATGAATTATGACAAAAGAAAGAAATAGCATTGATTCTAACCTTAGTTTATATCCCAAATTAAGTTTTGAATCTTCTAAAAGGATAAAATCTTTATGTATTTGCACATAAAAAGGATAAAATCTTTATGTATTTTGCACATGTATTTTTAGCAACACAGAAAAGACTAGGAAACTTTTTGTTTGCAAGGGGATAACCAGCAGGTGATAACAGCTTACCAAGTCAGGGACATAGCTGTGATTATAGCATCTTCCCACCCAAAATAAAGTACTAAATTTCAAAACTGTAGTCACTCTAAAACTGTACCTATCACTGGCAGGTTCTTCTTCCTGAAAGTGTCTGAGCCAGATGGGAAAGGCAGAGGAAGGGCATATGCGTGTGGGCACACACGTATGTAACAGACAGGGACAGACACGGACAGAAAGAGATGGGCAGAGAGGATGGAGAATGGGAGGAAGACAAATATGCATACAGTGTTTTAGAGAAGTTGGTAGACTTTATAGATTAGACTCAGAGATCCAGGATTTCCTAAAAGTGCAAAGGTTCAGGGGATAGAGGTAAGTAATTTTTAAAATCATCTTCTTCAGACCTCTTGAAGTTAGAAATCGTTATAAAGTAAATGAAGGTGTAAGTGAGAAAAGACCCCAAGCACAAAATTACTACCAATGGTTTTCATTCACTGATCTATGATGTTATTTCCCTAGATTGAGCTCTGGTTCCTATTTGCTCTTTAGTCAGAAATAGTGTTCTCAAGAATTTTTGTCAGCTCTTTTGTTGTGTGTGCAGAAATTGTTTCTGAAGATGAGAAAGTAGAAACTGATTCTTCCTCTTGAAACTAAATTGTACATTTTAACTCTGTCCGTATGTTTAGCTTCTCTGCAGAAATAAATGCTTGTATCTCTTCTACTTTAGAAAACATCAGAAAGAAACTATAGTTGTTCTATTATTTTTTTTAGATCACAAGAACTACTTTATTACTGGAATCACATTTTCTGTTAGTTTTAAACAATTTAAAATTACTATAAAATTCACCAAAGGATGTAAATCAAAGACTGATTTCTAAATATAAACAAGTTAATAAAAACAAGTTAATGTTTTTTAAAGTCATTCAACCCACTTGAATGACAGGTATTTCTGTTTTTATAGAGCACATTTTTACTTCTTTTTAAGTAATTTACTTGCTTACACTCCTTACCAATGAGGTTATTTTAAATTGCAAAAGAAGATCCATAAATGAAATCTTGTGAAAGATAATGTGATGTTTTATGACAACTTGAATTTAAAGTATTTACATAGTGACAGAAACAATGTAAGCTCTTGCTCTGAAATAATTTTTAGGATGATGACTCCAAAACTAAAAGGCATCTTCCATGTCTTAAATGAAATACACTTTGGAAACATGTCTGCAATGCCTGAGTCTGGCAAACTGGATCTCACCTGTCCTTAGAAAAGGCCAAGCTGTACTTCAGAGAGGATAGGTAACTTGCCCAAGGTCACAAGCAGTTAGAAGGTCAAGCTAAGAATCAAACACATGTCTCTCTGACACCAAAGCTCTCTATATCATTTTATCATTCTCTCTTTGGCTAATTGAGTTTATTGAAAACTAACTTTAAATAGTTGTTCTCATTGGTTGTACTTTAATAGGCATTAAAACACAGGTGGAAAAGATGCCTAAAACTGGTTTCGGAAATATATGCAGAAAAATTTATATGAAGAACATATTTTAGAAACATGAAAATATAGGTAACAGAGACTTGGAGTCTGGTAGAGCTGCATTCATTTTAGGCCATGCCACTTATTATGTCCGTAATGTGACAAGAGTAAAGAAACATCAGACCAAAATTGTGAAGAGGATGAAAATCTTAACTTGACATTTGAGGTTGTTTTTCCTGTGGGCATTTGTGAAAGCATTAGGAAAAGACAAAGTAGGAAATATATAGGATGAATAAGTTTAGAGATCTAATGTACATCATGAAGGCTATAGTTAATATAATTATGTTGTATTGGGGATTTTTGTTAAGTAAGTAGATTTTAGCTGTTCTTGTTACAAAAAAAGTAACTATATTAGATAATAGATATGTTAATCTGATTCATTATAGCAACCACTTTACTATCTATAGTATAGTTGTATAACATGGCGTTGGGAACCTCAGACATGCAAAGGTCTGACAATTGAGTTCATAAACTTGCCCCTGAGCTGTGTAAACAGCTCAGGAAGGTTTCATTACCTTGGCACATCATTGTCTCACAACTCTGTTCACATCGAAATGTGGCATTGTCTTGCTGAGTGATGTTCATTTTCATTGTTGTATGGTTTAAGGTTCCATTTCAAGAACGTTGGAGCTTGAATTAGAGCAAAGAACAGACCTTAAATTTCTGTTCAACTTGGCAAAAGTGGTAATGAAATCGGGACATATTATTCTGCATTTATGAGGATAATGCCATGAATAAAATGGCAGTGTACAAATGGGTTAAACATTTTCTGAGGAGAGAGAAAGCACCACTGATGAAGAGAGGTCAGGGTGGCCAGTAATAAGTGAACTTGTTGAAAAAGCATTGCAAAAATGGGTGGAGTTACACATCAAAATCATAGGCTGACCAAGGAAACATGGATGGAGAATCTTAACTGAAAATCTTAGCATGAGAAAGGTGTGGCTCTTGCATCACAACAATGTATCAGTTCATATATCACTATTTATGAGGAAGTTTTGTTGCCAGTAAATAAATAAGTGTATTGCAACACCCTCCCTACTCACCTGATGTGGTCTAAAGATAAAGAAAGCATTGAAAGGAAGACATTTTGATGACATTCAGGACATCAAAGGTAATACAACAACAGCTCTGATGGCAGTTTTGGAAAAGGAGTTCCAAAATTGCTTTGCAGGGTGACTACATGCTCACATTGGTGCATAGCTTCCCAAGAGGAGACTTCCAAGGTGATTTTGGTGATACGCAGCAATGAAGTACATAGCACTTATTCTAGGATGAGTCTGTGAACTTTTTAGGCCTGTATACAATAAAATCTTATTTAAAAAAAGGAAAGGAAAGTCACCTAAAAGTCCAAGCTGAGGTTTTGATGGTCTCATGGAACTGACTGCAATACAGGCCTAGAGAAGTTGGGAAGTCCAACAAGCCACTACTCACTTTGCAATGAGTGCTAAAAGAGTACACCTTCAGCAAAAGAATGAATCAGAAATAATCTATCCCTCAATAACCTAAAACCAAATTCTAAAAAATGAGAAAATTCTAAATTATAAAACTGGGTTGTTGTGATTCCAGACTGATACTGCCTCTAGTTGCCTGATAGGAATACACAAAAATATATATTTCTGGCTCGGCGCCTGTGGCTCAACAGGCTAAGGTGCCAGCCACGTACATCTGAGCCAGCAGGTTCGAATCCAGCCCTGGCCCGCCAAACAACAATGACGGCTGCAACCAAAAAATGGCCGGGTGTTGTGGCGGGCGCCTGTAGTCCCAGCTACTTGGGAGGCAGAGGCAGGAGACTCACTTGAGCCCAGGAATTGGAGGTTGCTGTGAGCTGCAATGC
>CAUYON010045267.1:0-21074 GCA_963573935.1 Arctocebus calabarensis
TTTTTTTTGAGACAGAGCCTCAAGCTGTCACCCTGGATAGAGTGCTGTGGCATCACATCTCACAGCAACCTCCAATTCCTGGGCTCAAGCGAGTCTCCTGTCTCCGCCTTCCAAGTAGCTGAGACTACAGGCGCCCGCCACAACGCCTGGCCATTTTTGCTTGCAGCCATCATTGTTGTTTGGTGGACCGGGCTGGATTTGAACCTGCCAGCTCAGGTGTACGTGGCTGGTGCCTTAGCCCGTTGAGCCACAGGCGCCAAACCACAAAGACTTCCTATTAAAATCTTTTTTTTAATTTCAGATTGATGTATGGGCACAAACGATTAGGTTACACTGTTTGCATCTGTTAGGTAAAGTCCAAGTTGTAGTCGAGCCGTTCACCCAGGAGGTGTGCCATATACCCCTACATTATACCTATTAAGGCTCGCTAGCATCGCACCAATGTTTTTCCACTGAAGAATTATAGGGTGACTAACAATTGGAGGTTTCTTAGGAAAACAGGCAAACAGACCCTACTTCCTCTACCTCTAATTCTTGCTGATCATCCTTGACTTATGTGAATAAATACATAAGTATTTTTGGTTTTTCTGATTTTCTCAGCTGAAATCTAGTACTCTTTTTCCCAACTGCCATAATATTGTGGATGTATTTCTCTCCTTAAGCCTCGTCCCTGACACAGCAATTGTCAGTGTAATGCACTCTCCCTCTTGCCTCCTCAGAGAAGAACTGAGAGTAGAGGCTTTCTTTTATCTGTGTATCAACAGACCCATAGGTCATCTTCAGACATAATAATCACAATACATTTTGTTAAAAAGAACTGACAGACTTACTGTGCAATGGCTGTTGACAGAATGTCCCACTGACATTTTTTTTTTGCAAATTGTAAGTGGTTCAGGAAAATTTTCTCAGAGGCTCCAAATTTCTAAGCTACGATTTGCTCCCCAGTATTCGTTACTGTTGCCCACATGCACATTGGGGTAAAACACTTTAGGAAGCCTTTCTATCCCTTTCACTTTTGGGGAGCTGGACTACATTTAAACCATTCATTATCCATCCCACCTGATAAAAAGGATTAGCTGGCATTGTCCTCTAAAATCTGGTTTCTTGCCAAACTGGGAAGGCATTTAGAAATCAATAATTCATAAAAGACACTAATAACTCCAAACAAGCTTTTTCAGAATTGTGCCATTAGTGCAAGTCTGAAAAACATGTACAGTACACTCCTCTCCTGTACACAGTGAACATCAAATCACCAACTGTACACTGACATTTATTCATCTGCATCTTTAAGATTTTTTCATTTATATTTTTTGTTATTTCACTAACAATCCAGTTGCATTATCTCAAAACATACCCCAGTTCTGACCATCTTGCTCCTTTTCAGTTGTAGTCCAAGTTACCATTATCTGTATTCCAATGTCCCCGCTTCTGTATTTACAACTATCAGTCTCCATATTATATTTGACTTACTTCTTTAAAATCTGTAAATCAGAGCACATGGTGCACTGCTTAAACCCCTTCAACGAAATGCACTTAAATAAAATTCAACCTCCTTTCCCTAGCCACAAGTCCCTTCAGAATCTACCTTCCTCGGCAAATCTCCTGCATCTCCTCTGAATACTGACTTCTTCATCTTCCTCAAATAGGTCAAATTTGTTTTAGCCTCATGACCTTTGCACTTACTATTCCTTCTGATTCCCAGTTCCGATCCACTTCATCATTCACATCTTAGCTCAGAAGTTACCCCTTCAGACGTTCCTTCTAATATAGCCCTGCCTCTCAGCAATGCACTGATTATACTGCTATTATCTTCATACCATTAGATTTATCATTAGCTGAGATTATCGCATGTATTTCTTGTCTTACTGTGGTAAAAAAAATACACAACATAAAATTTGCCATCTTAATCATTTTTAAGTGTACAGTAGTGTTAACTCTGTAAATTCTTATACAACTTATTTCGGCTCGGCGCCTGTGGCTCAGCGGGCTAAGGCTCCAGCCACGTACACCTGAGCTGGCGGGTTTGAATCCAGCCCGGGCCTGCCAAACGACAATGACGGCTGCAACCAAAAAAGGGCTGGGCGTTGTGGTGGGCGCCTGTGGTCCCAGCTACTTGGGAGGCGGAGGCAAGAGACTCGCTTGAACCCAGGAATTGGAGGTTGCTGTGAGCTGTGATGCCACAGCACTCTATCCAGGGGTGACAGCTTGAGGCTCTGTCTCAAAAAATAAAATAAAATAAAATAAAACTTATTTCTAGTACTTCTTCATCCTGTGAAATTGATGATCCCTTTTTCTTCCTCCTCCCACCCTGGTCAACTACTATTCTGCTGTCTGTGTTTAAGAGTTGGATTAGCAACCCCACCTAAGTGGAATTATGCAGTATTTGTCTTTTTTGTGGCTGGCTTCTTATTTCACTTAGCATAATGTCCTCAAGTTACATGTTATTATTTCTTTGTTTATCTAGTTATTATCTGTCCTCTTGCTAGACTATAAGCATTGTCAGAGCAGACCATTGCCTACCTTGTTTATCGCCGTATCCCTTGCACCTGCACCTAAAATAGTTGAAGAGTGTTCTGTAATGATGACAAGACTGGAAGGGAAACTCAGAGGATATAATTAAATATGAAGAAATTGCATTCCCCAAGAACAAACAGCAGGAATGTTGGCAAATATTTGGAATAGATATGGACTATTTGTGGCATAAAGAGTTTGTGTCATTAAATCATAATGAGAGATTATTATAAAATAATTTGATATAGGCAGAAAGGACCAAGCTCTCATGATCTTGAATATCAGTCTGAGTTTCTAGATTTTACCTTAGTGGCAATAAAACAATCCAAATTTGAATATGCACGTATTTCAGTAAATATCATTTAGTACATGTTACACACTTTTGCATACATTATTTCATTTAAAACTTAGCAACACCCTTTGTGCAACCTTCATTTTCCAGGCAAATGTTTTGAAAAAGCTATTAATAAGTGAGGACAATTCAGACTGGGCCAATAAGTTTAGAAGTATTTAAGTATTTATTTTAAGTATTTAATTTTTAAATTTTCAAAGGAAAAATAATAAGACAAAGTAACAGATTATGAACAGAAAAAGAAAGAAGGAAAATTATCCCAAAATTTTTGCAAAGATGTTTGGAGGAGGCACACAGAAATAATAAATACAGTTTATTTGGACAGGACAAAGTTGGCTGGTAGAAGAGATTTGAGCAGAACCTAACTAGAAAAGTCTCATAGCTATTTTAAAATGTGGCACTGGAGTAGTTGCAAAAGGTCAAACTGATGATGAAGAAGGTGAGTCCTTTTCTGCTCACACAATGGTGTGGGGGTTTTGACTGAATTAAATTAGTGAATTAAGGGCTGGGCATGGTGGCTCACACCTGTAATCCTAGCACTCTGGGAGGCCGAGGTGGGTGGATCGCCTGAGCTCACAGGCTGTGTAAAACCAGCCTGAGTAAGATCGAGATGTATTCTCCAAAAATAGAGATGGGGATTGTGGTGGGTGCCTGTAGTCCCAGCTACTCAGGAGGCCAAGGCAAGAGAATCACTTGAGCCCAAGACTTTGAGGTTGCTGTGAGCTATAACGCAACAACATTCTACCGAGGGTGACAAACTCAGACTCTGTCTCAATAAATAAATAAATAAATAAATAAGCAAAACTTAAATATTGGTTTATTTCTGTTTGATTTATCTAACAAAAGCAAACTCTTTACCATCTTCATAATGACGCTACCAAAACTGCTACCCAGGTGAGGGTTAACTGGAGGCTCAGCCTCTGAAGCTGGCTGGCTTAAGATACTCACAGAGGGGGGAGCTCACACAGACAACTCCTGTAAGCATGTAGGAATGTATGTTCTAAAATATATAAAATAATTGTTTTACAAAGCCACACTCCCTTCTTCATTCCAAAATTGCCTTTCAATTTCCTAAAACCAAACAAATAAAGCAGAAGTGGTCAGGTGTCCCATAAGCTGCTCTGTTTCTGAAAGTTTCCATCATGTTTATTTATTTTTTTTTTTTACAGTAGTAGTAGGCTTTTATTTTTAGACCTAGTATGCCATTAATTTATGGGGAAAAGGTTCCAGTAGCTCAGGGAGGCACCTTGCCATTGAATGTGACAAAGCTTACATGACTATTATGCTGTGAATTCATGGGAATAGGTTCCAACACCTTATATTGCTGTTACATGGGGTCTCTTGGTTCTCCTGTGTGCTCTGCTGCACGCCTATTATGCTATGAGTTCATAGGGAATGGGTTCCAGGAGTTCAAGCTCCTTTCCGTTGGTTCTCACAAAGTGGGCTTCTCTGGGTGGAGCAGGCTGGCGCTTCTGTTGAACCCAGTTACCTTTCTCTTTGGCTTCCTTCTTTTTCTGACCATTTTCCTTCATGTGAAGGAATGGGTGCATTTCAGGAAGCTATCTCAGCTCTTAGAGTGCTTAATATGCCCAATGCCAACATTAATCCTCTTGGCAAGAATCTTGCCCTTAACTTGTTTGTTTACAACTATGCCAACAGCATGCTGGGTAACACTGTAGACTCTTCCAGTTTTGCCATGGTGACATTTGTGTGGCATGCCTTTCTGAACAGTACCCATTCCCTTGATGTCTACAATATCACCTTTCTTGTAGTTTCCCATATATATGGCCAAGGGAACAGCTCCATGTCTTCTAAAAGGCCTAGAGAACAAGAATAGATGCCTCTCCTCTTTCCCTTTGCATTTGTCATTTTGGTGAATTACTGGAAGATGGTATCTCCGGCCAAAAGGCTCCATCATGTTTCAAAGACTTTAGAACCTGGTCTCTCACCCCTTCTCATTCATGAGAGGGGCCCACTTCCAACTCTTTTTGGAAGTGCTCTAAGCTGTCTCTGTGTTCTTAAATAAAATTTGTCTTTCTTACACTGAAAGAAATAAAAAAGGCTTTAGAACCTGAAGTCTAAAAAGTGTTATCTTTTTGTAGTTTCAAACTCTATTATTTTTCTTTTCTTCTTCTCTTTTCCATATCTGTCACCCCAGGGATTTTATTTCACCCTTGCATTCATATTCAGTTAAATGTTTCTTTTTCTTCATTATCATCTTTCAGATTCTCATCCTGACATTACTGCAGGGAACTTGAGATTTCAAGAAAGCTGTCAAAAGACGTAACAACAGAGGATAAAGATAAAGCACAAGCTTTGTTGAAAGTGACTTCTCATTAGGTTTTTCTTAAGTTAAACTTTGAGTTTAGTGTGAACATATTTGAATACATTAAACTTTAATTTTTTTAATCTGTTCATCATTTGCCATTATGATCAATGTGAGCACATGGGCACACACACACATTTTACATTTGTTTATTCAACATTTATAATCCACTCCCTATGTAGTAGACACTGCACTATGTCTTTCCAGAAACCGTGTTCTTCCTTGTATTAATAGCTAATTTGAAGTTAGTCATTTTCTAACATTCCTTCATATTTTCTTCCTGAAACTAGTTTTACTCCTAAAAATAAGGATACAAAGACATTGATCCTGCTGTGACATTTAACAAGTTCTATTCAAACTTTGTTGTCTTATCAGAGCGATTTCCCTTCAAATGTTAATAAGCACCTACTATGTGCAAGGTACTATGTCTAATGCAGATAAATTTCCAAGTATGCAACAGCTGAAAGCAGCACTTTCCCCACAAGGCTTGTTTCTTGGGAGATATTGTAACTGGCCCCAGTCGACTTTTCCAGTCTTTATTCCGCTGCACACTCCTAAGCTCTCTATTCCTTCCATATTGAACTATTTGGATTGAACTCACCCAAATTGAGACATTACACTTTACATATTATAGTCAACTTTCCCTGATCTTTGATTCAAATTTAATACTGTATTAATATCTAATAACGACCATGAACCTCAGGAAAATAAAGAGTAATCATGGGACTGTGACTTTTGCATAGACATTTAAGCAAAGAGACTAAGTATTTCTTCTCAGAAAGGAAAAAAATAATAATTTTAATGACTTTTTTCAAATTATTTTTCAAAATATTTTAGGAACCAAATAGAACTTATACTTAACAATGAGTTCTGATGAATAGCATATAATTGGAATATAAATGTGGGGGGCACATGTCCAGTGTAACAATATTTTTATAACAGAACCAAATCTATTTAAACTAGAACAAGTAAACCAAGTTGATATATTAAGGCAGAATAGCAATAGAATAGGACAACTGCATCCAGAATATGACAATCTTGAAAAAGAATCCTGGGACCATCACTTATCAGCAATATGAGTTCTGGAGCATTAATATCTCAAAGCCCCAGTTTCCTAATCTGTCAAGTATAGCAAGCCACAGAGATTTTGTGATGTTAAATAAAAGTTTAACAATGAACAACACATAGATAGTACTCAATAACAATCTGCATACTATTGAGTAAGTATACAGCCGTAAGAAAAGATAGAGACTTTACATCTTTTATGTTTACCTAGATGGAGCTGAAACGCATTCTTCTTAGTAAAGTATCTCAAGAATGGGAAAAAATATTTATCCAATGTACTCAATACTAATATGAAACCAATATATAAACAACTACATGCCCACGTGAATGATAAAACATGGTCTAGCAAGAGGGGAGGAAAGGGGAGGAAGATTGGGGGAGGTGGGAGGGCAGTGGGCGGGGCTCACCTAAGGTGCACAATGTGTGTTCAGCATGCCCCCTGGGTGAAGGACTCAACTACAACTTGACCTTTGCCTTAGAATTGGGAACAATGTAACTTCATATTAATTTGAAATAAAAAAAGTTATCAAATATTTTTACTTTTATATCTTTGTAGGAGTATTTAAGTTTAACAAGCTTTCTTTCTTTCAGTGAGACTATTCCTTATCAGAGAGTAGTATCAAGTGTTCAAGGAAGGAAGAAAACAACAATGATAATACTGAGCAATAGGGACTAACTTGTTTCTGTCTCTCTAAACAAAGTGGATAGATTAGAAACTCTTATCTTAAGATTCCAATCTCTTGGGCAGCGCCTGTGGCTCAGTGTGTAGGGCACCGGCCACATATACCGAAGGTGATAGGTTCAAACCCGGACTCAACTGAACTGCAAAACAGAAAAATACCGGGCATTGTGGTGGGCGCCTGTAGTCCTAGCTACTCGGGAGGCCTAAGCAAGAGATGGCCTAAGCCCAGGAGTAGGAGGTTGCTGTGAGCTGTGTGATGCCACTGCACTCTACAGAGGGCAATAAAGTAAGACTCTGTCTCTACAAAAAAAAAAAAAGATTCCAAGCTCTTCATTGCATATATGTGTATTTCACATGCTAATTGGCAATTTTATCTTCAAAAGTTATTGTGCTTTTGCCAGGTTTGCACTAGCTAGGAGAAGGGGACCCAGTACTTCCTTCTGAGGGTTTACTTGTGCTGAACATACCAAATATTGTTCTTCAGACTACATCTAGAGTAAAGGAGGCTGGCCTCTAGTGAAAGAACCTCCTCCTTACCTTCTCACCTCCACACTTATTCATCCCTCAGGAGGGGAGACTCCAGGTTACTGACTGGCCCTTCACTTTAGAGTCTAAAGGCAAATTTTCTTCTAAGGCCATATGCCTCCCCACTCTTTCTTTTGTCTCTGAATAAGGCAAATGTGACTTTCCATTGTATTATCAAGACTGTGGTTTGCATTTGAGAGCGAAAACAGACAGAGTGGGTTTAATTTGAGGCTATGTGGTATGAGAGTTCACCAAAAGGCCAGGTAAAAGTATTAATTGAATGGATAACATTATAATAAAATTAAAACGGCATTAAGGGGGGGTCTTTGCTAGGACACATAAGTGCTTTAATCTATGTCTCTCCCTTACAAAGTCACAAGGGAAGTATATGCACACGACAATGAACCAGAACAAAATCATGTTTTATTACTGCTTAGGTCTTACTACAAACCCCAAAGTTAAAGCATAGTTTAGACTAAGACCAAACGGGAAACTCCTTTTCTACATGAAGTAGGCCTAAGGAGCCTTGCATTGGAAGGTCTGCTCTGCTTATTTCCACTCCAAAGCCAAGTTCAAATCTCAGATCTTATTCTGTCAATGCTCTAAAGCAGCGGTTCTCAACCTGTTGGTCGTGACCCATAGGAACTGTATTAAATGCTCTTGGCATTAGGAAGGTTGAGAACCACTGCTGTAGAGAAAGTTGAGGGAACAGCACATGTTATCCCATTTATGCCCCGTCTGCTAGGCCTCCCCTCTTAGAAACATGACCGGGTAAGGTCATAACAAACACCATTCAACACCTCCACCTTACTGTGGTAGGAGAGGGCAGGGTAGGGAATCAGGAAAAAAAGAAAATACTCTTTCTTAAGGCCAGAAAAAAAGTTTTCTTATTAACTTAAAATACTTAATAAAATAACATTCTGAGGAGCTGTAAGTTTTCAGGATATATGAATTAATTTTAATGTTTATGATCACTGATTTACCAGGAAAATATAGAAAGATAATTATCTTTATATAGTTCTAAAATAGAAAGGCTCAGACTCCAGGAATGTTGGTGTTAAGTATCAATAAAAATGAAGCCTACTGGGTGGTGCCTGTGGCTCAAGGAGTAGGGCACCACCCCGTATACTGGGGGTGGCGGGTTCAAGCCTGGCCCTGGCCAAAACTGAAAAAAAAAAAATGAAGGCTATTTATTAAAGAACTAATGAAAACCTCTCTATATCTATGGTCACAACAATCCTATGATCTATTGCTCTACAATCTGTAGTCCAGATATCAGAAATGAGTTTCAGCAGTTAATCAGTAGACTTTTCCAAAGCAACACATAGTATAGTTAGTGGGGAAAGATGAATACAATCGCTCTCTTTATTTTATTTATTTATTTATTTATTTATTTATTGCAGTTTTTGGCCAGGGCTGGGTTTGAACCCACCACCTCTGGTATATGGGGCTGACGCCCTACTCCTTTGAGCCACAGGCACCGCCCAATCTTTCTCTTTAAAGACAGAGGAAGACCCAGTTCAGAAAAGGACCTACACATGTCATTGCATTTCCAACTACTGGTATTTTTGCAATATATAGGGCCTAGCCTAAGTAAGAATTGGCTGATGTCATAGTATAAAAGTTTGTGTCCCCACAAAATTCATATGTTGAAATCCTAACTCACAAAATGATGCTATTAGGAGGTGGGGCCTTTGGGAGGTGATTAGGTTATGGATGAGGTTAGTTTGATTTAAATGTTTTTGTCCTCTCTAAAAAATCACTAAAACATAATTCCCAAATGCAACAGTGCTGGGAGATAGAGCGGTCTGGTGGGTATTTGGGTCATGGGGGCTCTGATCTCATGAATGGGCTAATGCAGTTCATAAAAGGGCTTCATAAAAGGAATTTAATGCCCTCTGCCTTCTGCCAGTTAATGACACAACTAGAAGATCCTCACCAGATTCTGGTGCCTTGACCTTGGACTTACTTCTCAGACTCCAGAATTGTGAGAAAATAAATGTCCGTTCTTTATAAATTATCAGCTGTGGTATTCTGTTATAGCCACACAAATGCACTAAAACAGTTCCTGTATGAAAGAGGCCTGAGGAAGCTCATTCATCCCTTCTATCTTGTGACGACACAGCTGGAAGTCACCATCTATGAACAAGAAAGTGGGCCCTCTCCAGAAAGTAAATCTGCTGCCATCTTGATCTTGGAATTTTTAGCCCCTAGAACTATAAGGAATATGTCTGTTGTTTATAAGCCATCTAGTTTGTGGGATTTTGTTATAATAGCCTCAATGGACTAGAAAAGCTACTCAGATCTGAATTCCCTTTCCAAATACTCTCTCACATTCCTTTATAATATAGTTCTCCTTTATGAGGTAGTCCGCCATGTCTAACGCTTCACTGGACTACCACGACAAATCATTGCTTTTGTTTTGTTTTGTTTTATATCATTTGGTTTGCTTTGGTTTGGTCCAGACAAGGTCTCATTGTTGGCCAGGCTGGTCTCAAACTCTGGCTTCACACAATCCTCCTGCCTTGGCCTTCCACAGTGCAGGGATTACAAGTTGAGCCAACATGCCCAAGGTGAAGCTTAATAAAGTTCGTCCCATAATGTTAACATTTTTTCGCAAAGTTGTCTCAAAAATCTGATGATACTCTAATTTGATAATTGATACTTTCTGAAGGAAATAACAAGAATCACACTCGTAGAGTGTTAGGGTTACAGGCATGAGCTACCAAGCCTGGCCTGATTTTCTCAGTTTTTGTGAAAGGAAGATCCTGATGCCCATTGTAACTGATTTTCAGCATGTCTCTCCTGACAACATTACTTTTATTCTTATAATGTCGTGACCTATCCAATTAAGTTAGAAAAGTCAAGAAGTTATATTAGCATTTTACATTGTTAACAGGGATTAAACCTCAATCACTCCATTATTTAAGTCAGCATGAAAATATCTCTTCCTTGAGTTTTTTCACTTAAGACTCTCAAGGCACTTTATAAATCTTCAGTGAGAAGTATCTCCCTCTCCACTTTAAGTGGTAAGAAGCAGAGGCACCCCTAATTCCAATGAAAATTTTCCAGTGAACAAAAGACAGATTTTTGCTCTGAATGGAAACCTTTAAAATGCAGTCACCTGCAGGTTTTCAAGTTAGTATTCAATGAAACATTGCAAATAATGAACGGTTCTCCTTTCTAAGGCACACAGGGTGTCATTTCCCCCAACATTCTACCTCAGAGGACAGCAGTGTGAACGGAAAAAAATTCCAAACTCAGCAAAATAATTTAGAGAGGTTAATTCTGAGACGAATGTGTGACTGGCCTGGAGCACATGGCCTGAAGAAATCCTCAGAAAATGTGTCCAGGGTAGCTGGGTTACAGTTTGGTTTTATACATTCATGGAGACAGGAATTCCATGTTAAGACCCTAGGTCAACATGGGGAGGACGCGCATTAGTTTGGCCCAAAAGGGAAGGGCGGTGGCTTACAGAGTTTAAAGATTCTTTGATTCTTTATTTATAATTGGTCAAAGAAATGGAGCTTAGTCTAAAGGCTTGGAATATTTTAACTTAAGATAAGCATATCTGGTAATCAAAGACAAGCCAGCAACCAGTGTTTACGAAAACTCAAGTGATCTGTTAAGTAAACTGGTGGCCTGCAGGCATGGCTCTACCAAGCTCTACCTTAACCTTAGCCTTAGGCTTGATAATGAGTTCCCTATCTCCAAGAAGGAAGGGGGGGGCATAAGGAGGCATGTCTGACCTCCCTTTTCATCTCCAGCAATCAGCTTGAGGATATTTCTGGGGTCTCTTTGCCCAAAAGGGGGTTCATTCTGTCATTTTATTCTAATTCACAATAGATAGAACTTGCATAAAGTGTTTGCAAAGCTTTGTGGTGGTCAAGGGCAAGGGCTATGAAGCCAGGCAGATCTGAGTTTAAATTGTGGGACCATTCTTATTCCCTGTGTTGCACAGGCAATCCATTGAACCTTGTAAGTCTTTCTATACAATGACTACAGTAGCAGGGATGTGGTCCCTGTTGTCCTCAGTAACCATCACATCCAAGGCACTGCTGGACACACCTTGGCAGAGCAGGGTGAGCCTGCGTGCCACTATCTGGAGTTGTTTATTCATGTACAAAGTCTTCTGTTACAAAGTTAGGAAACTGAACACGCCAAGGACCGTCGTGCCAGTCAGGGACCCAGTACACACAGAGCACTGAGTAACGCATTTAGTAAATAGTGACGCACTATAAACTTAGCGTAGAGTAGAAGCACTTTAAGTTGGGGGGATATTGTGTAACCTTGTAACCTATGAGGAGGCATCTGTTTGGTTTTTTGTTTTGCTTTTTTGTTTGTTTTGTTTTGTTGTGGAGACAGAGTCTCACTCTATCGCCCTCGGTAGAGTGCTGTGGAATCACAGCTCACAGCAACCTCCAACTTCTGGGCTTAGGCGATTCTCTTGCCTCAGCCTCCCAAGTAGCTGGGACTGCAAGCGCCTGCCACAGCACCCGGCTAATTTTTTTTTTTTTGATGCAGTTCCACCGGGGCCGGGTTTGAAACCGCAGCCCTTGGTATATGGGGTTGGCGCCCTACTCGCTGAGCCACAGGCGCCGCCCAGAGGAGGCACCTGTTTAACGTGTGCTATGATGAGTACCAACATTGCTGATGCTTGAATTTACTGTGGGAGTATAAAAGTAACAAAGAGAAACAGGAGAACAGAAGAGCTCTTTGAAGAGCTCTCCTCCCTGTTCTCTGGAGTTGCTGGCTATTCTGTAAATAAAAGTGGATGGTTGATCTCTCATTGCTTCCCCCTTGATTGGCTTGGGTGACAGGTGGACAATTCACTGGTCCATCAACAGCAGTAATTCTTCTTAAGGTCAACGTGGAGATGTAGGATGCAAACCGACTCGCAGAGTGTCTGACTCCCGTGGGCACTTAACACAGAATACCTATTGTCATCATTATCATCCCTTAGCCCTGAGTACCTGTGCCAGTTAATTTTAGGTGTCAACTAGGAGCATGTTTTTAGAGAGTTTAACATTTAACTCTCTGACCTTGGAGTAAGTAGATTGCCCTCCATAATGTGGGTGGGCCTAAATAGAACCAAAGGCCAGCTCTCTAAGCAAGAGGGAATTTTCTGGCAGACTGCCTTAAAACTTCATCTTGAGGTACCATCAACCTCAAGCCTGCCTCGAGCCTACCTGCCCCAGCCTTGAACAGGGACATAAGTTCTTCTGGGACTCAAGCCTGCGACCCACACTGCAGCCTCTGTCATCACAAGCTAACGTGATTACGCATATGTGTATGTGTTTACACACACACACATACACATATGCTATTGGTTTTGTTTTTCTGCAGAACCCTAATACGGTACTATACACATATGTATTAACGTAAGTGTGAGAACCTAAACTTTTACAATAGGTTTGATCATATATGGTCGTGTACTAACGTCACCACTTAGAATATAAGATCCTTGAAGGCGAGGATCAGCCAACCTTAAGATACTAGCCATGCAATAAATATTCAGCAAATGCTTAAAAAATAATTAACTGATTAATATATTTTGTCATAACTATGCAAATATTGAAAGCTTTTTAAAAATGTATGTGAACAGACATCATGCGTGAGGCATAGCCCTAGGATTGGAAAGGATTAAAAACATGTTAAATGAAGAAGTATTTAAGTTACCAGATGGCTGAGAGCATATATGAGCTGCCCCAAATGTCATTCTCAGGAACAGAATGTCCCAAAGGAACTGAAAGCTAGGGGATGGATGAATCACATCTGCTGTTGTCATGGATACCATTCATCTTATCTACATGAACTTGAAAACTGAAAGCACTATATGATAGAGTGGACAGCTACTTAATTGAGGCCTCATCTGTTACTAAAAGACCAAGCCCAACAGAGGCATCTTTAATGTTTAATGAGCACTCAAAGAATAGTGGGCCTCGCATGAGATGCACAAATATAGTTCCTATTCTCTTGCCTGGACGTTTTCTACTCCAGGTGCTCAGTAGAATCATCCGGATAACTTTCAAATATGTATTCAATGGAATCCTATCCCCAGATATTCTGCTTGGGTGACTAGGGTAGGCCCTGAGCATAGGTACTTTAAAATGCTCCCTAGATTATGCTAATACTATACAGTTGGGGTTAAGGACTCTTGCTTGGTTCCTGTAGCCCATGTCATGCCCAGGAACACAGTTCTCCCACATGAAACTCCTTCATACATTAACACTCTATACAAACTTTCATACATAACTTAAATAGTCAGAGAATATTTAGCTATGACACTCTAAATGCTGTGTTCTTCTCTATCTTCTTATTACATTAAAGCTCCTCATTTCCTCCTGTGGGGAGTCCATCAAGTTGGGGTACAGACAAATAGAAGATAGCAAATTTTGTTTTTGATAAGAAGTTGGAGAGGAGTTGAAACTAACAGAAAGCAAGGTTTCTCTTAACTTGTGAATCTTAGGACATATACATAAAATTAAGAAGACTAATACAAGTCAAAGAAAATAAAGGGCTGTGTATTTTTATGTGGTAAATTGCTCCAAAATAAACTAGTTTGTGAACACATAATGTTATCAAGCTCTGGAACATCTGTACTTGTAGGAGTTTACCACATTTTCAATTTCATTAAATATGTTACCACCTCCATAGTGTCTCTGGAATGTGAAAATAAACTAAACTATGGAATACCATTCTGCTTTCTAGAGTGTACCAAAACTTATCAAAGGTAAGCAATCCCCGGGCGGCTTCTATGGCTCAGTGAGTAGGGTGCCAGCCCCATATACCAACGGTGGCAGGTTCAAACCCAGCCTCAGCCAAATTGCAACAAAAAAATAGCAGGGCATTGTGCTGGGAGCGTGTAGTCCCAGCTATTCGGGAGGCTGAGGCAAGAGAATTGCCTAAGCCCAGGAGTTGGAGGTTGCTATGAGCTGTGTGATGCCATGGCACTCTACTGAGGGCGATAAAGTGAGACTCTGTCTCTACCAAAAAAAAAAAAAAAAAAAGTAAGCAATCCTTTAGTACAGGATATATAGAAAACGAATGACAAATATAAATTTTCTGGATCAGAAATTTTAAAAGATATGGCAAGTGAAATGCTTTTACTTGATACTATGGTGCTTTGCTCCACAAATTAAATTTGTGAATTTTTTTTAATTTATGATTTTTAGGCAACATGTGTGATCAAAATGTGACAACTCCTTCCAAAGTAATTGTAATGAAATAAATAAATGTGTAGTTGGCCAAGTTGCTAATGGCAAATGCTGCTTTAATTTAGGTCAAAGCATCACTGATACTGTTTAACAAACTGCTTGGGTGTGGCATATTAACACAGCAACCTAAGCTCTGCACTTTGAGAGCCTTTTTTTGTTTTGGTTTGGTTTTTTTGAGACCAGGTCTCACTCTGTTGCCCTGAGTAGGATGCCATGGCCTCAAAGCTCAGAGCAACCTGAAACTCTTGGGCTCAAGTGATCCTCTTGCCTCAGTCTCCCAAATAGCTGGGACTGTAGGCAGCTGCCACAATGCCCAGTTAGTTTTTCAATTTTTAATAGAGAAGGGGTCTTGCTCTTGCTCAGGCTGGTTTTGGACTCCTGAGCTCAAGGGATCTTTCCACCTGGGCCTCCCAGAGTGCTGGCAGGAGCCACTGAACCCAGCCTCTAAATAGTTTTAAAAAATATTTCCTTTCTCTGTTGTCTTTGTGGTTGGCACAGCTCTATGCTTGTTCCATCCACTCTCATTATTGATTATCTATTGATATATAAGAAACCATGCTAAAATTTAGAGGCTTAAAAAATGCCAGCAGGACTTGGCAATGATTTTGTGGATAAAGCACAGGCAAGGAAAAGAAAAAATAGGCTACTACAATGAAATTTAAAACTTGTCTGAAAGGACACAACAACAGAGAGAAAAGGCCAACACATGGAACAGAAGAAAGTATCTGCAAATCTTCTGTCTATAAGGAGTTAACATCCGGAATATATGAAGAATTCCTACAACTCAACAGCCACCCCCAGAGAAAAATACCTAATTGTTTTGTTTTCTCTCTGTACTCTAGAACTCTTTTCTACCTGATAGAGTCTGCTTCATAAATCAGATTGTACTGACCTTCCACAGACCCAAAACTAATTTTTCTTACATGGCTTTAAATCCACGTCAAGGCCTTTCCTGCATGGAACTTCAGCTTCAAATTCACTATTAATTAATGCCTGCTTCTCTTTTGCTTCTCAGTTCATTTAAAAAAAGAGCAAGTACATGATTAGCTTAGATGATTATTTCATGCAAAGCAATGCACGTCACAGGTAACAGATAATTGGTGTTTTTGCTGCCATTAGATCAAGTGCTTTTAATCAAATATCCTCATATGGACTCCTGAGTCAAGGGGGGTGAGTCACATTATATAAAACGTGGCTACTGTGGCTCATCTTTTTTGTGAGTATGAGATGAGGGCATGAGTAGTTCTGCAAGGATTGTGAACGTAGCAGACGCCATACTTCATTTTCCTGGAATGAAGTAAAGCTCTTAATGGGGCTGAAAAAAATACTTATCTACTGGTCGATTGCTTCCCAGGTTGTCAGTGTATTGAAGAGAGAGCTTTTTTCACTGTGTCTCCCTTTTATATCTCCTTCCAAAAATGTATATGGCCTTCCTATAACATTATAACATTTTCCCTCTTTTCTCCTTCAGACTGCACTTAAAATCCACTTAATTCTATTTCCTCCAAACAAAAATTATAGTGTGATTTTCCCTGGACGCTGCCGTCTACTTAGGACTAGTCCTGCCTGTTTATGTTTGCAGTAATGAGCTAGCAGCACATATGTATGCTTTCCCTTCTGGCTGACAAAGACACTTTCCTTGACCAAACATGAGTCAAGTTTTCTAAAACCTCTGCTCAACTGGGCTTTGACCTTGGGCTTCAGTGTCTGTCCTGGTTGGGTCTGGAACACCGTTTCAGTATGACTCTGACAAAGGGAGTTCAGAAAGAACCCCCTACCCTCCATTTCTGGCCATCTCAATTTGATCAGATTTCTTGTCCCTCCCATGATGCAATGGTACATTTCAAAACTATTAAGAAATGAGTATAATTGTGATGGATGTGTTACTTAGTTCAATGTAAACATTTCACATTATATATCAACGCAGTGCCTTGAACCCCATAAATGCATTAATGTACAAAGTTATGAGTTAATAAAAAATAATTTTAAAAAATGTTTCTTGTCCCTCACCATTCCCCAGATGATAACTGATCAATGTGGCCTATCTTTAGCATGAATCCCCACATGTTATTTTAGCCAGAATCTCCCCCACCCTGCTTATACCAATCCCTAACCCTTAGTAATTTTCCACCCACTGACCATACCTCGTGCCATGACTATAAATTCTCACTTCCCCTTGTTGAATTCAGAATTGAACCTAGTTTTATATTTAGGTCTCCTTTCCCCTATTACAATAGTTCCTGAAGGAAATCTGTTTTTATCACTTCATTGTTAAGCTCTTGTTTTTCCTTGTCACAGTTTTATTTGACTTTATGCATTCCATTTTATTTCTCATTTTCACTTTTACCTATTCTCATTTACAAGGTTTAACTCACACAACAGATTTTTGATAGAAAATTTTTAAAAGGCGAAATTCTTAACCAGAGAAATGTTTTCTGATGTAGATGAGATACGGAGGAGTAAGAAACCTCAAGGACAGAAAAGTGAGAGAGGCATCAATAGAGTCATGTCAATGAGAGTTCCAGACGTTCCTCAAATATTGCATGTGTGTGCTGAGCGTAAACTTAGTGTGCTCCAAGGTAGCGTCAATGCCAGCTGGATCAACGCGTCCAGACTCGTAAGTATATAAGGAGGTATGATGGGTCTCATCCTTGCCCATGTTTCTGCCCGTTTTCCCCTAGTGATGAAGACAAATGAGTTCCCAGGTATCCACACTGCCCCTCTCCATGTTCCCCCCTGAAGCCAGAGTGATCATTTTAGAATTCATTAGATTATAGGCCTCCCCCTGCTTAAAACTCTCCGGCAGCTTCCAACTGCAATTAGAATATAAGATAAACTCCTTGCTGTCTCCACAGTACTTTGCCTGTCTCTCCAACCTGACTTGTATCATTCATTCCCCTAACTCAGCCATAGCACCACTTTGTTAGATTTTTATACCCTTTTGTTTTTCTTTCTTTCTTTCTTTTTTTTTTTTTTTGAGACAGAGCCTCAAGCTGTCCCCCTGGGTAGAGTGTTGTGGCATTACAGCTCACAGAAACCTCCAATTCCTGGGCTCAAGCGAGTCTCCTGCCTCTGCCTCCCAAGTAGCTGGGACTACAGGCGCCTGCCACAACGCCCGGCTATTTTTGTTTGGGTTGCAGCCGTCATTGTTGTTTGGTGGGCCCAGGCTGGATTCGAACCCGCCAGCTCAGGTTTACGTGGCTGGCGCCTTAGCCCGCTGAGCCACAAGCGCCGAGCCTGTTTTTCTTATTTTTAAATCTCAGCTTTCATGCCATTTTCTCACGAAGCTTGTCTGGCACTCCGTCAGAATAGTCCCAGCCACTCTCTGTACTGGTGGCTGTATTTTTATGGCACTAACTTCTTCCAGATTATCACATGTTCTTTCGTTACTGTCTTCAACTATTAGCTCACGGCAGCCAAGACTTTACGTCTTATATTGTCACTCACTAGACAGTTACCTGGCATATCATAGTTCCCTATGAAGTATTTGGTGAATGTGTGAATGATGAATGTCATTTTTCACAAAATCAAGCTTTCCGCTAGAAAGTTCTTTCCCTTGGATGTGCAAACCCCTAACAACTCACAACAGCAGCACTGATAGATCTTCCTCATCCTCCAATGAGTTTTTAAGTTATAGTACAAAGACAGTCACAAAAACTGTAAGCAGCTTGAGAGAGCCCAACCCTTACCAATAACGATGTATAGCTCAACGTGAACATCCATATAAACGATGCCTCGTCTCAAAAGAAGTCAGAGGTTCCTCCTTTCCTATCTGCTATTAGGCCCATATTTGTTCATTTTAAAGGCTAAAATGCAAATTTACCTCTTTAATTGACCAACTCAGATGGAACAGTAATGGAAACTGCAAAGAAACATATAGTCCAGTAACCTAATTAAAAGAGCCATTTTGACAGAAGCAACATAGGGAATCCACCAAGCATCACTCTGACATGTTATTATAAAACATGGAACTCCAGGGTGGCACCTGTGGCTCAAAGGAGTAGAGCACCACCCTGTATACCACAGGTGTGGGTTTAAACCCGGCCCTGGGCCAAAAATAAAAATGGAACTCCAAAATGATGTATTTTATATCAATAATCAGTGGTCAGAGAATTTAAAGACATCTATTAAAAGTATTTACCTAAAATATTTCAGGGGCCAAAAACTTCAGAATCCAATTTATTGGGAAACCAGAGAAATTACAAATTACAGAGGAAATCATGAGGGTCAGATATAGTTTCTAAATAACATTTTTAACATTTCTAATGTATGAGACAGACCAGCTAAGACGTAAGTAAAGGAAATGTACAAAACATTAGTTTCATATCTGACTTACATAATGGTATTTAAAATACTGTCTGACGGAAATGGTGGAATTTTAACATGCTCTAAAAGTAAATTTTATAGGTACAGCATCAAATTCCGCTAGCGGTATCTTGCATATTTATGATAGAGCAATTCATTCTTTTCTGTGCCCAAAAGGCTGACCTGCATTTTCTGCCTAACAACCTAATCTTCTCCAAAGGAGATAAGAGGAATAAAAATTAGCACAGAGCATCTGTTCCCAACATTTGGAAGTCACGGCTTATTCTAGTGCTTAGCTGATTACAACTGAGATATTATAACGTGTGAACTTCCATCTTTCTCCTGTGATAAACTGCAAAATCAAAATTTCATGGGCAGTAAAAAAAAAAATGGTAAAATCAACATATGCAAGTATAAACATAAATAAGAAACACACATCATTGCAAGCAGGAATTCTACCTTCGGAGAGAAAATAACAACTACAGTGGAGATTCTAAAGTATGCATATTTTTGTCTTTCTGTTCTGAGGAATTTCAAAAGCATTTTATAGTTAATGAGACAATGGTAAAATCAAAAATGTGCAAGTATAAAGATAACTCCAATGTGATTAATCTTAACTTGAGAGAGAAAATAGCAATTGTTATAAACTCTTTTCTGTGATGCTGAGGTCAAAAAGTCAACTTTCGGGATTTTTTAGTATATGTTATGATCTCTTCGAAAACCACTATAAAATCGCCTCTGGTTGTCTCAGGCCGAAGTGAGACGACATTGTATTCATTGAAGCTTCCCAGGCTATTTACAGTTATTAGATGATAAAAAGAATTTCTCCAGGCTGCAGGAAGTGAACCAATACACAAGAAGAATATCTAAGATGATTTTATCCTGTGTGTCTCAACCTGCACAGAGACTGTCCAGTTTGCTACCTACCTCCTTGTGAGTTCTCCACCTTGATCCAGACTCACATGCTCATTCATTATCCTTCCAACAAATATTTATTGACTACTTACTAAGTTCCAGAAACAGAAGAACAGTGCCTTCATGGAGCTTACCTTCCATAAGAGAGAGACAATGAACAAATAAGTACGTTACATATCATGTTCCATATACATATGGATATTCCTGCAAGTGGGGAGAGAAATCAAGTAAGAGAGATGGGAGAGAGGCTACAGGGGACCAAAAAGCAATTTCAGAGACGATGGCTGGAGGCCCCATTGAGACAGTGCTGTCTGAGGGTATCTGAGATGATAGGGGGTCCAGCTGTGTGGGTATCTGGGATCGGGGTGCTTCAGGCAGCGGTGAAATCATGCCCGGACTGCTGTAGAAACAGCAAGCAGGTCACTACGACCAGATAGAGGGAAGGAAGAGGAGACTACCATCAAATGAAGTCACAGGGATTATGGGGCTCAAACACAGACGCTTGGAGTCCAGTAGCAAAGTGTATTGAGCAGTTGGAGGGTTTTAAGCAGGTCCACATTAAAAATATTTAAAATTGCAACTCACTGCCTACCCCCATATACACTCCAGATGCCTCCTACTCTGCACAATTTGATGCCACTGCTTACCATCTTCTTAGATACTTTAACTTAACATTGCGTTTGTTATTTATTGTCTGTCCCCCCCAGTTACAACTTACACAGAGAGTTGTGTTGTGTCCTTTTTTTCTTTCTGTCTCATTTCTTAGTGTGTCCCTGGTTCCCAGCACAAAATGGGCTTTGTAGAATGAATGATCTGACTTTTGTTTTATAAGCTTAGTTCTGAGCAAAGTTGAAAAGAAAGTGAGGATTTGGGGCGTTAATGCATGGGAATGACTTCCCAGGGGCCAAGCTTAAAAAATATATATAGCTAGAAGCCATATATATAGCTAGAAGCTCTAAAAACAAAGCAGAGGCTCGGTGCCTGTGGCTCAACGGGCTAAAGCACCAGCCACGTACACCTGAGCTCGTGGGTTCAAATCCAGCCTGGACCCGCCAAACAACAATGGTGGCTGCAACCAAAAAATGGCCGGGCGTTGTGGCGGGCGCCTGTAGTCCCAGCTACTTGGGAGGCGGAGGCAGGAGACTCGCTTGAGCCCAGGAATTGGAGGTTGCTGTG
>CAUYON010045270.1:0-59447 GCA_963573935.1 Arctocebus calabarensis
AGGTGCCTGTGGTCCCGGCTGCTTGGGAGGCGGAGGCAGGAGACTTGCTTGAGCCCAGGAATTGGAGGTTACTGTGAGCTGTGATGCCACAGCACTCTATCCAGGGTGACAGCTTGAGGCTCTGTCTCAAAAAAAAAAAAATTTACAGTTGTACCCTTGTTTTCCCGTACCTATTAAGTCTACACCTGATACTGACCTGTACTCACACCAAGACAGGGCTGGGATAAATACTCAACACTTATACACTCTGACAAGGGGCAAGAGAACAAGGAAGAAGTTATGCATAACGCGCTTGAGATATACACTGTGATTCTTCACTTTGCCACCTTCATACTTCCCTGGGCTACTACTAGTGAAAAGTAAAAACAAATCAAGACACTTAGTTCTGAAGGAGAGTTAATATTTCTTCACGACCAAAGGTAAGCCTTTGTGGTTTTTTGTTTCTTTTTGTTTTTAAGCCTTTGTTAATATAACTCCCACCAAGTTACACATCTGGAGTTAGGAGAATGATGCTGTGACACCTAACAATTGACTCCTTGGGGACTGCAGAGCACTAGAACTATAAAAATACCCAGTGGTAAAAGTACCTCGTAGTATCTTGACTTATTAAATTAACTGACTATAATTTAAGACACTAACATAATGAGCTCATTAAAGGAGGGTGAGTTCTTTTTCCCACCACATCCTTTCTAAAACATTTGTATGACGGCCTTACTCCTTGACTGATTCAAAACACAGTAGCTCTATAGAAGGCTTATACAACTGAAGAGCCGGGAGTCCCAGTGGTTTAAACCTAGCGGTAGGGCCCATACCTATACAATTCCTTTTCTGCAGTAGCATTTCTAGTATCAGTATTGCTTTTAAGTCATATATGCATTTTTGATGCTCTACCTCTTAATTAACTTGCATTGGAACATATAAGATGTCAGTAATCTAAAATTTCTTTCTTTCTTTTCTTTTTTTTTTTTTGAGGCAGAGTTTCACTTTGTTGCCCTTGGTAGAGTGCCGTGGCGTCACAGCTCACAGCAACCTCAAACTCTTAGGCTTAAATGATTCTCTTGCCTCCGCCTCCCAAGCAGCTGGGACTACAGGCGCCTGACCCAATGCCTGGCTATTTTTTGGTTGTAGTAATCACTGTTGTTTGGTGAGCCCAGGCTGGATTTGAACCTGCCAGCTCAGATGTATGTGGCTGGTGCCCTAGCCACTGAACTACAGGCACTGAGCCAGTAATCTAATACTCAAGTCTGAACACAGAAAATTTCAATCAGCATGTGTACTTTAATTTGAATATTTAAGGAATCAAATTCACAGATTTCATTGTACAGAAACATTTTTATAATAAAAGTATTCCTCCCTTGAAATCAGGGTAAAAAAAATATAAAACTCTGACCAAAGACACAGAAAGCAAGATTTACTCCATTCTCCATGGCCCTTAACTTGTAAGTACCATAGGAACTATTTTAAATTATCCATAATACTTACTTAATAATGTTTAATCAAAATGAAAGTTGCAGGACATGAGAAGATTCAAATCTTGTTTGCCATACTACAAATTTGCCTTTTATTACATTTGCTAAAAGCAATTAAACAGACATAAGAAACACCAAGCCTGATTCTGTTAAAACATGTCTTCATTTTCTACCTAGAAATGTAAAGTTTTTTTTTTTGAGACAGAGCCTCAAGCTGTCACCCTGGATAGAGTGCTGTGGCATCACAGCTCACAGCAACCTCCAATTCCTGGGCTCAAGTGAGTCTCTTGCCTCTGCCTCCCAAGTAGCTGGGACCACCGGCGCCCACCACAACACCCGGCTATTTTTTGGTTGCAGCCGTCATTGTTGTTTGGCGGGCCCGGGCTGGATTCGAATCCGCCAGCTCAGGTGTACGTGGCTGGCGCCTTAGCCTGCTGAGCCACAGGCGCCGAGCCAGAAATGTAAAGTTTTAACAATGCCTGGTGCTAAATAGAGAATGAAGTGATAATCAAGGCAGGAAAAAGAATCTTGAATAATTTCAGTTAGAAACAAATTTATTTCTAGCATAAGCCTGCTTTTCAAAATAAAAAAGATTTTATGTTAAATAAATTTATCTTTATAAACAACAAAAAATAAAGAATCGGCACCACAGCTTTCCTAGATTCCTTACTATTCTAAAAGATTCCCAGATTATCATTGTATATGTATCATTACAAATGCAGTTTAAGGCTCAGCGCCTGTGGCTCAGCGGGCTAAGGCGCCAGCCATGTAAACCCGAGCTGGTGGGTTCGAACCCAGCCCGGGCCCGCCAACCAACAATGAGGGCTGCAACCCAAACAAAAATAGCCAGGCGTTGTGGCGGGCGCCTGTAGTCCCAGCTACTTGGGAGGCAGAGGCAGGAGACTCGCTTGAGCCCAGGAATTGGAGGTTGCTGTGAGCTGTGATGCCATAACACTCTACCCAGGGCAACAGCTTGAGGCTCTGTCTCAAAAAAAAAGAAAAGAAAAAAAGAAACATTCTATGTTAACCACTCTTATGTAATTATACCATAAATTCCACTATGAATGTACTGAATAAGAATTGGAAAGTGATGTGTAAAAATGAAAACAACTGCAATGGTAACAGGATGAGATTATAAATATGTGTGTTTTAATTTTCTCTAATAATGTAACATCATTTTCCAATAAGAAAAAGGTATTTAAGTAGGAACAACAGGGTTTTGGTCTCCTTTTCCTCCAGGGGCCCAACGCTTCCTGTACCCAGTTCCTTGAGGCTGTTGTGGCATCTGTTGGTGCAGAAGGTCAACAGCATCCTGAACCTCTTGGAAAAGAATTGAGATGGTCCTATCTTGATCAGACCAGACACTGACAGAACCTCACAGCCACCAGCTGAGTCAGATTCATCCATCCAGTCAGACATCCATCCACTCGCCCACACGCTTTCTGAACCACTACTGTGTGCGAGGAAGTGTGCTGGGAGCTTTTAAAGAATTACTCTGACCCAGGAAATGAATTTGGAACAATCTCCAAAATACCATATAAGTGAAAAAAGCAAGCTTCAGAACACTGTGTATAGAATACTACCATTTGTATTAAAAATAGATATATAAATATACATATTTATAAACTTGTAAATGCATAGAATTGCTCTGAAAGGATACACAAGGTACAGAGAACAGTGATTAACTCTGGAGAAGGGCCTGGGGGCGACCTCCATGGGGAAGCTCATGGTTTTCTGTACACCCTTTTGTATTGTGGAATGACTTAACACGTATATGTATTAATTTCTCAAAACAAACAAAAAATAAAACTGCCTGGTACTGAGTATACAGTGATGAATGGGACAGAGGTTCCTCGGTTTGAGGGATGGCAAAGTACTGGACTTGCTGGGCTATAGTTATTAAGTTTTTAAAAACCAGACTGTTTACAAAAGTTAAGGGGAAAGTTCTACGATAATCAGCTGCTAGTAATTCGGCATACCGTTTTACAGAGATAAAGCAGTTTGGAAAGTAAATACTAGTCATCTGTGAAGCCTTGGAGGGTGTTACATTGTGTTCCTGGAAGGGCAAGGTCCATCTGTCTGACTGGACAGCACAGCGCTCACTGCAGCACCATGTCCAGACACACGCTGGCTACAGCAAGGATTTTCTGATGGTGACAAATGATAGCATAACCATTAAAAAGTATCTAGAAAAGGAAAAGATCAGAAGATACTAGACTCTGAGGGAACCATGTGAGGATAGGCAACCTTTTCTGTATGATCTTCAAAAAATGATGGTCTTCAAATGGCAAGGTAAGTCCCAATGAGAATGAAGTGTCGTAGAGACACTGCAAGTATTTCGGAATGTCACAAGTGATGCACAGAGCCCCCGCTGGGGTGACAAGGCATAGATGGACTCCGAAGAGGACCTGGCACTTGGTGGAGACCCCCAGCTACCCGGGAAGGAGGGAAGCGAACACCTGGGTGAGGCAAGCCAGTGATGAGCTGGCAGCCAGTCAGAATCACTGCGGGGCACTGCCATTGCAGGTGGCCCAGAATGTCATTTTACCTCTCTGAGCCTCAGTGTTCTTCTCTGTAATGGAGGATAACTATTGAGACCTCTGTGAAGATTAAATGAGATTAAATTAATTATGAGATTAAATCAGAAAATGTTTAGCAAGAGGCTGGGCGTATCAGCAGGGCGTGAAGTGCTGTTACCGCCACCATTCCTGGTAACTGGTGCCCTGGGCCAACTCACACCTGATAATCAGCATCAAAGTCAACAGTAAATAAGGTGTGCTCTACCTCCCATGCCCGTGGGTCAGAAAAGGTTTCCCCACATTCATATAGTGTTTTATAAACTAGAAAATGATTTCACATTTATGATCTCAGAAAAGCCAGTAAAGCAAGCTGGATGGGCATCACTAACTCTGTGTTGAAGGGGAGGAGCTAGTGAGGTTGGGGAATTAGAGATCCCCTGAAGGGCAGGACCCAGGCCGGGTCCAGCTTTCCCAGTGGGTGGCTCAGCACTCTGCCCACCTTGCTTCCTGGAAGGGAGTATCAGAGTGGGCCCACACCCCTACAACTCCAACCTCTCTGCCTTGGCCATTCATTCCAAACCCTTCTATTAGTCTCCTCTAGAAACTGTTCTTGGGAATGGACCCCAAGTGCAGGACTGACTCACTACCATTAGAATTAGGAAAAGAGACCACAGCTAAGTTGGGGCTAGCTCTGGCTTTGCTGGCAGATGAAAACAGGCCCAGCTTGCCCTCACTGCCACCTGGGGAAACAGGAGGTGGTGGCCTTGCCAGGAACAGCAATCATGAAAAGGGTACTGAAGCCAGAGTCTCTCCAAAACTGAGGCAAAGACTAACCTTTTCCACCGCCATTAGCATTTCCACCAAAAACTTGGTATTTGATAAAGAAAGAAAATATATTTTTTTCAACTGTGAAAAGGTCAGGCATATTTATCTGACTTAATAATTTATAATTGATATTTAATGTCTCCCTGGAAAGATAACCTCTAAGAACCTAGCCAGCACCACAGTCCTGCTAGATCCTTCTGGGCACAGCCCTGTGACCTGGGTCGGAGATCAGAGGCCACCGCCCTGTTTCTTGTGCTGCGGCAGCCCTACCTCTGCTGCCTGTGGTCAGACAGCCGGACTCCCAAGTCTAATCCCAATTCTGCTCACCTGAGTTGCCGATGGCAGTGGCAATATCAACTTCTCTTGAATACTGCAAGAAAATTACAGAATTCTTCCTTCCCACTCCTTATACCTCCTCTTACAAGTAAGGGGTCTCTCAGGTTGAGAATCCATCTGTAGGAAAGATGGAGGTGCCCAGAAAATTCCAATAGGCTCTAAAGCCAACACCACTAGCGCAGGGGAGACCTTGTTGGTAACAACTTTTGACTGGCAGCAAGCCCCCCGGCTCGCGTTGCCCCTTCAGAAAGTCTCTAGAGAACTAAGAAGCATGGGGTTTCTGGCTTCTTAAACAAGCAGCCAAATCTAGAGAAGCCCTCCCTTGCACAGGAGGAAGCACTGGGCTCCCTCAGAGATGGAACAAACCAGGGAGGTCTGGGCAAGACCCTCAGGTGGACAGGGTGAGGCCAGGCTCACTTGAAGAGGAATACAAGAGCCTACCTGCATGGTAAGAAGGTTTTTATTTGAAATATAGTCTGAGCAACATGAATGTAGCCAGGAGAAGGAGGGGCTGGCCTGCGTGGGGCACCAGCCTCTCTAGTGGCACCGGGGCGAGAGCACAGGTGTTCAGGTCTGTGTGCCCCACACCCTGTCAGGAAGGCAGGACAGAGCAGAGCACCGGCTCCCTCCGCAGGGGCCTGGCTCCCGCGCCTGCCTGGCTGTACGGCCCCTCCTGCTCTCTCCAGGTCCAAACAGGTGTGCTGCTGCAGTTTCTCCCACCCACAGACACGGTAGCCATGTGACAATTAGTTCACGGGACTATTTGGGGGCAAAGAATCAGAGAAGACAAGAAGGGGAGCAAGGTGACTAAGGGCCTCGCCACGCCAGGCTGGGCAGAGCTCTCCCGGAGGGCCTGTGCCAGCACCCTCCCTCCCCTCCGTCTCAGACTCTGAAGGCAGGAAGGAGAGTTGGTGTCTCAGGAAGACAGAGCTCTGAGGAGTCCCCTGGCTGAAGACAGCAAGCGGGCAGCTCCCCGAAGAGCACAGCCACTGCGGGGTTTCAAGCCAAGTCAACAGTACTGGGGTTGGGCCATGTTAGCAGCCTAGGGTTAGAGGGACACGGATCAGAGTTGGGGTACCGAGAAGCAGCACAAAGCCATAAATAACAGAAGCATATTCAGAGCTGGGAGGTCCCGGTGACCCCACATTCCTGGGTCTGGGGTACTGAGCACAGGCAGCTCAGGGCACAGCCAGCCACACCCACACGGGGCAGAGCCTTTTACTCCCACGGGGTGCTCAGCAGGTGGAGGATGCCATGGCACCGCCCCGACCACACACACTGCAAAGCCTCTGGTCACACCTGAGGGGACAGTGCCTGGCTGTCCTGGTCCTGGGAGGCCTGTGGTTGACGCTGAGCATCTTGGGCACCATCCTCCTCAGGGGCTGGGCCCAGTGACCTCCTTGCCTGTGGGTCGGTCAGCAAAGCCTCGCCGCTACACTCTTCTAGTCCGTTCTCTCTAGCCTCCATGGACATCTCCTCCCCAGAGCCCTCCTCAGGCTCTGCAGCCTCTGCGGCCGCCTCTTCCTCCTCCTGCTCTCTCACCTTGTGGACGATGAAGAGGTGGCGGCTGAGGGAGCTGGCAGAGGTGTAACACAAGCCACAGAGGAGGCACTGGGCTGTGGAGCTGTCCACCTGGTGCTGAGGTATGTGGCTCTGAAACTCGAGCCCCGAATCTGTGGCAAAATTACATTTTGCACACTGGAAAAGGGACTTCTGCCTTTTGGTGGAAGAGACAGTTGTGCCACTGCCGGTGCCTGGTGCATCCCCCACGCCACTGACTGGTCTTTTCAAATGGTTCACCTGAAAGGAGAGACAGCATGAGCAGAGTCCCAGCCGAGCTCAGGACACGAGCCCAGAGACTCACAGAAGGCACCACCCAGGCCAGGGGCACCCTAGGCCTGCATGCTGGTTAGGTTTGGTTTGTTCAGTTTTTTATTTATTTTGGAATATTATGCATATGGCATAACATTCCAAGGATACAGGAATGGTAGGGAGAAAATTAAGTCCCTCCCACCCCACTGCCCAGGGCTGTGCTCCAAATCATACCGCATGACTATATATTATGATGCCTGAAAGAGAGAGCCTTTGTGTGCACCAAAAAACTAAAAAAAAAACCCACCATCTTTTACAAAATGATAGCATGACATGCACACCTTTCTTCACTCTGCTTTTTCTACCTAATATACATTAAAGATGTCTCCGTGGGAGGACATGCAGGGCTCCGATCTTGTAACAGCGACACATGGACGAGCTATGGGGATGACCAGCCTGCAGATGGTTAGTTGGGTCCGTCTCTGTTACTGCACACGGCACTGCAGCAACTCACTTGACAGAACTCTTTATGTGCGAGGCCAAAGATCTCTAACAGATCAACCCTGGATCAGAATTGCTAGATCAAAGGGTCTGTCCATTTTTGGGAGAGAGGAGGATATGCATTTTACTAGTGGAAAAAGGATGCAAAAAAAAAAATATATTATCAATTGATACTCTACCTACTAGCATGAGAGGACCTTTGCCAACCAGTGGCACTGTCTGAATAGCTACGAAAGTTTTTTTTGGGGGGGGGCGGGGGGACAGAGCCTCAAGCTGTCACCCTGGATAGAGTGCTGTGGCATCACAGCTCACAGCAACCTCCAATTCCTGGGTTCAAGCGAGTCTCCTGCCTCCGCCTCCCAAGCAGATGGGACTATAGGCGCCCACCACAACACCCGGCCATTTCTTGGTTGCAGCCATCATTGTTGTTTTTGGTGGGCCCGGGCTGGATTCGAACCCGCCAGCTCAAGTGTACGTGGCTGGCGCCCTAGCCCGTTGAGCCACAGGCGCTGAGCCAGCTACAAAAGTTTTAAGAATGCCTTGAACTCCAGGATGCTCTCAGAGCTTCCCAGATGTACCCGATCCCTCTGTGGACTATCCCCGCAATCCTGGCACAGGAAGAGCACTAGTGGGCAGGAGAAACCAGGTTGCCCCAGAAGTTCACCACATATATGAGAGGGCATGGAACAGGGATGAAGGCAATGGGCCTGACCACAGGTTCTGGGCCTGGTTCTCCCCACACCAGTGAGAGGGTGGGGAGGCAAGTCGGTCCAGCATCATTATTCTCAGCTGACAAGGCAACCCTGCCTGGCCCTGCCTCCCAGGACTGCGGTGAAGTGGGAACAGGATGGTGTATATAAAAATGCCCCAAAAACCACAGACGGCAGCATGCTACTAAGGCAGGGGTCAAGTGACAGGAAGCAACAGTAATAACAGGCTGACAGGCCACCTTATGGGTCTCCATCCCTGTCCTCTACTTGTGTCCAGCGCCCAGATGAGTCACATGAGACTACAGAGCGGCCCACGCTGAGGGAAGCTGCCAGTCTGATCGCTGTAGGACCAAAACTGCAAGTGGGGCCCACGCAGCCTTCCAGGTGCCTGTCCAGCTGCAGGCCTCATTGAGCCGGCAGCTTCTGTGGGCAGGGCCACACTCACCTGAGGGGAATGTCCACGGGGAGATCTGACTTTGGATGACTGGCTCAAATCGGGGTTTCTGATGCCGTGCATAAGGCTGATGTGGCTCTCCAGGAGCGAGGGCCGAGGAAAGCTGGGGCTGTCCTCAGAGCAGTACCTGCAGAAGTACCGTGGAGAGGCCGAATCAGACGCCAGGCCGCAGCTCTCCCAGCCCTCCTCACAGGAGGGCAAAGGAGAGTCTGGAGTGAGCAGACAGCTGTGTGTTTGGGCTAGCTGGTGCGGGTGTTCCCCGAGAGATCCAGCTGGCAGGCAGACCCAGGGCAGACAACAGCAACTCAGAACAGAGTGCTTACACCCTCCACACCTGCCCTCAGCCGCGTCTCACCCTACACAGCCTGATGTCGCTGCCCAGAGGTCCAAGTGCTAGGCTAGTGGTCAGTGTAAAAGGGCCAGCTTATGTCCCAAGGCACCAGAGATGGGCTTCCAGCCCCATGACCCTCACTCCTCTTAAGCCTCTGGGTCCTTCAGAGCGGACTGGCTATGCAGTCCCAGGCTGGAGAATGAGCTGGGCAGGGCTCGGGAGCCACCAGGTTCTGGAAGCTACTTTCTGACCCAGCCCTGATTTCTGACTTAGCCACAGTGTTCCCCCAGTTAAACACTCGCTTGTCTCTTGCCTGAGACCCCTGACCTAACAGAGAAAAGCCCCAGTGGGCTGTGGCGCCTGTGGCTTAGCAAGTAGGGCGCCAGCCCCACATGCCAAAGGTGGCAGGTTCAAACCCAGCCTTGGCTGAACAGCAAAATAGAAAAATAGCCAGGCGTTGTGGCGAGCGCCTGTAGTCCCAGCTGCTCAGGAGGCTGAGGCAAGAGAATTGCCTAAGCCCAGGAGTTAAAGGTTGCTGTGAGCTGTGTGATGCCACAGCACTCTACCGAGGGGCAAGAAAATGAGACTCTGTCTCTACAAAAAAAAAAAAAAAGAATAAATAAATAAATAGAAAAGCCTCAGTGGGACCAAGACCAGAGCCTCTTGATCCCCAAGCCTCGTTCACTGCCATCCCGAGCCTCACCCACACGTGTAGACCTTCTTCACTGCATCGTGGCTGTTGCGGATGTGTTTGCGCAGGCTGCTGGGGGTGTGGAAGGACTGCTCACACTGCCGACACGGGTAGCGCTTCAGCGTCTGAGGGAGGTAAACACAGGAGAGGTCAGAACTGTGAGGCAGCTCTGAGCATCGTTCTTCCCAGACGCCATGGGCACAAAGGAGGCTGCCCTCCAAGGCCTCAAGATCTGTGGCACCGAAGTACCAGGAACTCTCAGTGGGGTCTGACCCACAGAGCAGAAGTCCAGCGAGCCTGGCACTGTGCTGTGCCCTGGTGCTGCACCTACCCGACCATGGCTCTTTTTCATGTGGGACACGTAGCTTTCCCGATCAGGAACCCACTCCTGGCATTCCTGGCAGGTCCAGCCAGTGCTCCTTAGCCGAGGCCTTGCTTCCGCCCTGCGATGCACTTCAGACCTGCCCCACCGGCCAGTGGGCAAGGAGCTGCTCCGAGCAGCCACGCTGGCGGCAGGGGGTTCAGAAGGCATTCGAGAGCTAGGGCAGCTTGAGGACGTGTCTGCTGAAGACTGGAGGCTTGACAGCTCATCCACGTTCCGGGGAACACCATGGGTGCTCTGGGAATGAGGAGAGCGATTACTGACTGGGCAAGGGGGAAGATGTACAAAGTCAGACCCCGACCTGAGGCCCACACCCCCTCCCCAGCCATCTCCCCAGAACACCCCACCTTGACGTGCTGCATCAACTCCGGCTTCTGCACGAACAAGAGTGGGCACTCGGGGCACTTAAAGACGCCCACCTGCGTCTTGCTGACATTCTGGTAAAAATGCTGCTGAATGTGCCTCTTCTTGTTGAAGACCATTTCACAGGAGCACTTATAAATGAGCCTGATGAGACAAACCCCGGGGCATGAGGAGGCCGAGGCTCTGCCGGAAGACCACACGGCCCCTCCAGCCTGTCTCTGTTCTCTCCTTACCAGAGTCAGCTGTGAGGCAGCCCCACCCTGAGCCAGTGCCTCAGGCATCTCTCACATCAGCCCCAGCTTCCCAATCCATCCCTACGCCACCCTGTAAAACACCAGGCCAGTTCTCCTTGCCCCACAGGGTCTGCTGGCCTTGGAGCCACACTCACTGGGAGGGTCTGTGGGGCTGGGTTGGATGGTGGTTGGCACTGTGGTCTGCGGTGCTGCTGGCAGTCTTGAAGGCCATGGGACAGAATGCACATTTGTGAAAAACCTGGCAGTGTCGCTCCTGGATGTGGCTTTTCAGCAAAGCCAAGGTCAGGTGGACGACACCACAGTGGATACACCTAGACAGCAGAGTTGGGGCAGTATCAGTGAGGCAGAGAAAAGTTAGACCTACAGGAGGTGCTGGACAAGGAGTGAAGGAAGGAGGAGCAGAGTTGCCCAGGTCCCCTCCTCCTCCTCCTCAGTCACTCAGCCCTCCATCCTCCACCTGTCCATCCTGACAGCTTGAGCTGCCTGCTGCCTTCTGCACAATGCAGCCACACAGGGCCCCCAGGCCCAAGGCCGTGCCTAGTAAAGAAAAGAGAAAGTCTAGCCCTCCTTACACAGGCCAGAGGAAATTCTTTTGCAAACCAAACCCACCTAACATAAGTTGGTGGGAGTAAAAAGGAAGACTGTCAGTGATGGCATGAACGGCACTAATTTAAGAGTGATACAACTGTTGAAGTCCAGTTAGAATTTCAGAAGAAATTCGGAAGGCAAGAGCCTATGCCTTCCCACGGGCTGGTAATGAGTAATCAAGGATGGCCACTTAACAAAACAGTCAGGAAATGCTGCACTGTCCATAACTGCTACCGTAAAACAAGCTTAGAGGCCAGGGGCTTGGCGCCTGTGACTCAAGTGGCTAAGGTGCCAGCCACATACACCTGAGCTGGCGGGTTTGAATCCAGCCCAGGCCTGTCAAACAACAATGACGGCTGCAACCAAAAAATAGCTGGGCATTGTAGCAGGCACCTGTAGTCCCAGCTACTTGGGAGGCGGAGGCAGGAGAATCGCTTGAGCCCAGGAGCTGGAAGTTGCTGTGAGCTGTGATGCCTCAGCACTCTGCCCAGGGTTACAGCTTAAGGCTCTGTCTCAAAAAAAACAAAACAAACAAACAAAAAAAGCTCAGAGCCAAGGAAGAATACTCTAGAACAGTGCTATCCAACGGAACTTGCTGTGATGATGGAAATGTTCTATAGCTCGCTCCACTGTCCATGAAGCTAAATTTAAATTAATAAAATTAAATTAAAATTTCAGTTCTTTAGTTGCACTGGCTGCATTCAAATACTCAACATATGCATGGTTGGTACTATTCTGGACCATGCAGCTCTGAACCCAGCTAATCTTTGTCATTTTGTAGAGATGGTCTCACTGTGTTGCTCAGGCTGTTCTTAAACTCCTGAACTCCAGCGATCCTCCTACCTTGGCTCCCAAAGAGCTGAGATTATAGGCCTAAGCCACTGTGCCTAGCCAGGAACTTCCTTTTATGACTGAACGATACTCAATTGTGTGGATAGCACTGGTTTTGTTTATCCATTCATTAGCTGATGGACATTTGGGTTGTTTCCATGTTTTCAAGGCTCCATTTGTACCATTTGACCAAACTTCTACAGAAACAATATAAAACCATGTGCTCTTTTCAAATGCATTGAAATCCATTCTATGCATCCAGTAGACATTCTTTGTGAATGTTATGGACATAAAGGGGAACAGAACATGTGCAAAGTGGCTTCAGTGAGGCACTAAATCCAGGTGGGCTTATGAAGTAATGAACAAGTGTGAGGAACAGGACTCCAACCACATGATACAACTCGACCATAGTTGTTAAGAGAAAAAGGAGAAAATTACAAAATTTTAGGGGGGCAGGACCGAAGCTCAGGGAGTAGGGTGCTGGCCACATACATGGAAGCTGGTGGGTTCAAACCCGGCCCAGGGCCAGCTAAAACAATGACAACTGCAACAAAAAAAATAGCCGGGCGTTGTGGTGGGTTTCTGTACTCCCAGTTACTTGGGAGGCTGAGGCAAGAAAATCGCTTAAGCCCAAGAGTTTGAGGTTGCTGTGAGCTGTGATGCCACAGCACCCTACTGAGGGTGACATAGTAAGACTCTGTCTCCAAAAAAAAAAAAAGAAAATATTAAAATAGTCTAAACTTGTTTCCCTGTGATATCAAGGGCCACTCACCAAATTATCAAAGTAAGTTATAAGATTCTAAAATACATACAGAAAATACATACATTCTACATAAAATACATACAAGTAAAGCCAGGTGTGGTGGCTCACACCTGTAATCCTAGCACTCTGGGAGGCCAAGGTGGTCAAATTGTTTGAGTGCAGGAGCTTGAGACCAGCCTGAGCACAAGTGAGACCCTGACTCTAAAAAATAACCAGGTGGTATGGCAGGTGCCTGTAGTCCCAGCTACTCGGGATACTGAGACAACAGGACCACTTGACCCCAAGAGTTTGAGGTTGCTCAAAGGTAAGCTATGATTTCATGGCATTTTACCAAGGGTGACAAATTGAGACTCTGTCTAAAAAAAAAAAAAAAAAAAAAATATATATATATATATATATATGTATGTATACACACACACACACACACACACACACACATATATATATATATAAAATAGGGCAGCACCTGTGGCTCAATGGACTAAGGCGCTGGCCCCATAAGCTGGAGGTGGCACATTCAAACCCAGCCCCAGCCAAAAACTGCAAATAAAAAATTATATATATAATAATTATATATATATAATTTGCATTAAAAAAGTATGGGCTTGGGTGGCGCCTGTGGCTCATCAAATAGAGCGCCACTGGCTCCATATACCGAAGGTGACGGGTTCAAACCTGGCCTCAGCTGAACTACAAAACAGAAAAATAGCCGGGCGTTGTGGCGGGCACCTGTAGTCCCAGCTACTCAAGAGGCTGAGGCAAGAGGACTGCTTAAGCCCAAGAGGGTGAGGTTGCTGTGAGCTGTGATGCCACAGCACTTTATGGAGGGCAACATAGTGAGACTTCCTCAAAAAATAAAAAGTATGGGCTTTTGGCTAAGCATGGTGTTCACTCTGGGAGGACGAGGCACTTGAGCTCAGGAGTTCAGGCCCGTGTTTTGACTGCTGTGAATAACGCTGCTGATGAACGTACATGTGCAAGTGATTGCGTCAACATACGTTTTCAGGTTTGGGATGTCTACCTAGGCTGGAGTAGTGTCAAATAGTAATTCCATGTTTAACTTTTTGAGGAACTGTCAGACCGCTTTCCAAAGTGATTGCACCATTGTTATATTCCTTCCAGCATGTATGAAGGTTTTTATTGGTCTGCATCCTTGCCAACATTTGTGATTGTCTGACTTTTTGGTTGTAACCACCCTTGTGGACATGGAATGGTGTCCTGACGGCTAATGATGTTTATTGGCCATTTGTATATCTTCTTTGGAGAAATGTTTATTCAAATCCTTTGCCCATCTTTAAGTTATCTGTCATCATCTTATTGAGTTGTAAGAACTCTTTATACATTCTGAATGCAAGTTCCCTCTCAGAGCAAGATCCTGTTCTATTAAAAAATATACCAAAAATTGGAAAACAAATATACGATTTTATAAATATTCTATTCCATTCTGTGGGTGCTAATGTTTTTTAGTAAATTCTCAAAAAAATCTATGTTCCATTTTATTGCGCTCTATACAGTTTTATGTTTTACATTATTTCTGCTTTTTCTTGAAGTATAAAGTTTCTCCTCTCCCCTTTTTTTGAGATAAGAGTCTCACTCTGTCACCCTGGATAGACTGTAATGACATCATCATAAGGCACAGCAACCTCAAACTCCTGGGCTCAATTGATTCTCCTCCCTCAGCCTCCCAAGTGGCTGGAATTACAGGCACATGAGACATGTCTTGCTAATTTTTCTACTTTTTATATAGAGAGAGTCTCACTCTTGCTGGTCTCAAACTCCTGACCTCAAGCAATGTTAGGCTAGCATGAAGAAAGGTCGTATGTTTCTCTGAGACTGAAAAAAGGAAAGTCTGTACTAAATTTGGTCAAAATTAACTTTCAAAAGTGAAAATGATAAAGTAGGAACTCCAAATTGTAGTGAACCAGTAAAGGAGACTAATTGTAAAAGTTACAGATCAATAAGCTCTGAAGGAAGCTCATTCTCCTCACTTTGATCTTTTCCTGAAAATGACTTCTTGCTCATATGTTTGAAATGATAGAAGGATTCTATTTAAAATAAGAAATTTCTTGGTTTCACTATGAAGCTGATCATTTTTTCCATTTGCAGGTTTTGCCTATTTCTCACAAACTGACAAAAAATAACAAAAATGAAGAAATTAGAACCTTTTGAGTTGGCATCTTATTGATTCATTTGTTAAAAACTGATAAAAAGCTCGGTGTCTGTAGCTCAGTGGATAGGGTGTCAGCCACATACACAGGAGCTGGTGGGTTCATAACCAGCTGGGACCTGCCAAACAACAATGACAATTATAATACCAAAAAAACAGCCAGGTGTTGTAGCAGGCGCCTGCAGTCCCAAGTAGTTGGGAGGCTGAGGCAAGAGAATTGCTTAAGCCCAAGAGTTTGAGGTTGCTGTGAGCTGTGATGTCACAGCACTCTACCCAGGGCGACAGCTTAAGACTGTCTCAAAAAAAAATAAATAAAATAAAAACTGAGAAAACTTCAAAGTACTACAAGTAATAAAGTTATTATTAAAACAGTAATTTAAATTTAATATGCCAAACTTTGTGAGTAAATTAATTTTATAACTTTTAAAAGTGAATGTTGTATATATTCTAATGTTACCAAAACCTTCCCCCTTCAAAGTTTATGTTTTGTTTTGATTAAACTCTATAGTAAAACTTTTATTCTCTTAATTAGTCACTTTTATTCTATCAAATACTCATATTTTTATGAGGTCAAAGCTATTTTTAAAAAGTGTTTAAAACTTTATTCTTTTTCCTTTTGCCTTTTCTGTCTTCTACAAAATAAACGTGTCTAGCCACACACCAACCGATGCCTCTGTCCTGTTAGGCTGGAAGCCTGGTCTCTGAATACCCAAACCATGGGAAAGGAGTTCTGGGTAAAGGACCGGTCCCTGCGCAGTACTGGACAGCGCGCCAGGCAGCACCCACCTGTAGCCCACCTTGCGGGCATAGTGCAGGCAGTTCTCCTTCACATGAGTCTGGAAGTAGGCAGAGCGGCAGAGGACCCCACACTCCGGGCAGCAGTAGGGGGACTTGTGTGCATGGATCCGCTGATGGGCACAGAAACTGCACTGGTTGGGCAGCAACATCTGGCACACCTGGCAGGTCTAGGAGAGAACACGGAAAGCGCAGATGACACAGGGGTCACCAGGCAGTGGGTCTCCATGAAGAGCTGTCTGACTGCCCAGGGCGTGGGCCAGAATAGCCTCCTTCCTCAACCAACCACTCATTCTTCTGACACTCTAGACATCATTAAAAGTGTTGATACAGGCCAGGTGTGTTGGCTCACGCCTGTAATCCTAGTACTACTCTGGGAGGCTGAGGCAGGTGGACTGCCAGAGCTCAGGGGTTCAAGACCAGCTGGAGCCAGAATGAGACACCGTCTGTAAAAAAAAATAGCTGGGCACTGTGGCAGGCACTTGTAGTCCCAGCTACTCGAGAGGCTGAGGCAAGAGGATCACTTAAGCCCAAGAGTTTGAGGTTGCTGTGAGCTAAGATGCCACAGCCCTCTACCAAGGGTGACAGAGTGAAACACAGACTCAGAAAAAAAAAAAACAACCCATCCCTGTGTACAGCAGTGGGTTTGAAGAGAAATGAAACAAGATAGCCACAAGCTGGTAATTGATAAGGGTTCATTACACCATTTTTTCCACTTCCATATATGTTTGAAATATTCCCTAAACGTTTTTGTTATAAATGTCTCCTTTGGTGCAGAACAGCACAGGCAGCCTGCTACCTTTTGTGTAAGAGAGGGGGATGATCTCTCTCTCTCTCTCACACACACACACATTTGCTAATGAATAAAAAAATGAATAGAAATGTTGACCTCTGGGGGGCAGTACACTGAGCTCCACAGAGACAGCGCCAGGGCAAGTGAGAGCTGGACAGGCACTGGGCGACTCTGTGCCTCGCTGAGGAAAAATACCTAAACATGGGCAAAGGAGATCCTCAGAAGCCGAGAGGCTAAATGTCATCATGTGCATTCTTTGTGCAAACTTGTCGGGAGGAGCACAAGAAGCAGCACCCAGATGCTTCAGTCAACTTCTCAGAGTTTTCTAAGTGCTCAGAGAGGTGGAAGACCATGTCTGCTAAAGAGAAAGGAAAATGTGAAGATACGGCAAAGGCGGACAAGGCTCATTATGAAAAGGGAAATGAAAACCTATATTCCTCCTAAAGGGGAAACAAAAAAGAAGTTCAAGGATCCCAATGCACCCAAGAGGCCTCCTTTGGCCTTTTTCTTGTTCTGTTCTGAGTATCGCCCCCAAATCAAAGGAGAACATCCCGGCCTATCCATTGGTGATGTTGCCAAAAAGCTGGGAGAGATGTGGAATAACACTGCTGCGGAGGACAAGCAGCCTGATGAAAAGAAGGCTGCAAAGCTGAAGGAAAAATACGAAAAGGATATTGCTGCAGACCGAGCTAAAGGAAAGCCTGATGCAGCGAAAAAGGGAGTCATCAAGGCTGAAAAAAGCAAGAAAAAGAAGGAAGAGGATGAGGATAAGGAAGATGAAGAGGAGGAAAAATACGAAGATGAAGATGATGATGAATAAGTTGGTTCTAGCACAGTTTTTTTCCATATTTATAAAGCATTGAACCCCCCTGTACACAACTCACTCCTTTTAAAGAAAAAAATTGAAATGTAAGGCTGTGTAAGATTTGTTTTTAAAATGTACAGTGTCTTTTTTTGTATAGTTAACATACTACCGAATGTGTTTTTAGATAGCCCTGTCCTGGTGGTATTTTCTTTCTTTCTTTTTTTTTTTTTTTGAGACAGAGCCTCAAGCCACATACACCTGAGCTGGTGAGTTCAAATCCAGCCTGGGCCCGCCAAACAACAATGACGGCTAAAACCAAAAAATGGCCGGGCGTTGTGGCGGGTGCCTGTAGTCCCAGCTACTTGGAGGCGGAGGCAGGAGACTCGCTTGAGCCAAGGAATTGGGGGTTGCTGTGAGCTGTGAAGCCACAGCACTCTATCCAGGGGGACAGCTTGAGGCTCTGTCTCAAAAAAAAAAAAAAAAGAAAGAAAGAAATGAATGGCTCGGTGCCTGTGGCTCAACAGGCTAAGGTGCCAGCCACGTACACCTGAGCTGGCAGGTTCGAATCCAGCCTGGACCCACCAAACAACAATGACGGCTGCAACCAAAAAATGGCCGGGCGTTGTGGCGGGTGCCTATAGTCCCAGCTACTTGGGAGGCGGAGGTAAGAGACTTGCTTGAGCCCAGGAATTGGTGGTTGCTGTGAGCTATGATGCCACAGTACTCTATCCAGGGTGACAGCTTGAGGCTCTGTCTCAAAAAAAAAAAAAAAGAAAAGAAAGAAATGAAGAAATAATTAATAAATAAATAGAAAAAAAAGAAATGTTAACTATAGGGAAGGAGGGAATAGGGTGAAAGGGACAAAGATGGAAGCAAAGCTTCTCTGAATGTACCTTGTCAAAGTTTTAACTTCGTAATCAATATAAAAATATAAAATTAAATGAAATTTAATTAAATGAAATATTCCCTAAAAAATGAAAAACAGGACAGGGCGTGGTGGCTCACGTCTATAATCCCAGCGCTGTGGGAGGCCGAGGCAGGTGGATTTCCAGTGCTCACAGTTCGAGACCAGCATAATGAGTGAGCCAGAGAAAAGACCCCGTCTCAACCACCAGGAAAGAACACACCACCGGGCATTGTGGCGAGCGCCTGTAATCCCAGCTACTTGGGAGGCAACCGGCCTGCAAATCGTTACAAGGAAGGACAATGGAAAAAACAAACAAACAAACAAAAACAAAAACAAAAAACAAGGAAACTGAAAGCAAAGCCAGCTTGAAATAAAAAAAAAAAAAATGAAAAACAGAAGTGAACCATCTAAATATATATCAAGTTGATGATGGAATCACACAAAGAAAAAAATTATCCCTAATGACCTCAAAATATAGTATTTTGACTTGTACAATCTCAGTGCAATATATTCTAAAAGCAAACAGATCACCCTAACCTTTATGAAGTTGCCCAAATTTTAGAAATAACATTGGTTTTAATATTTTGTAATTTGTATAGACATATACACACATACAGCCAGCCACTTTTCCTTTTAAAAGTACATATTTCCTATGGCCAGGCACGATGGTTCATACCTATAATCCCAGCACTTTGAGAGGCTGAGGCAGAAGGATAACTTGAGCCCAGTACTATACATTTTATATAATATTTTGGTTTAGGATTTCAGGAACAGCCTGAGCACAGTTAAGACCCTGTCTAAATAAATAAATAAATAAATAAATAATTTAAAAGGCATCTATATCCTAGCTCTGGCCACTGATTAAGCCCCTGAAACAAATATAAACCCAGTAGCTAGGAACATATCTAGTGACCTGACTGTGGCCTCTAAATACTATTCCTCAGTAAAAGAAAACTTAGAAAAATGACAGACTCTGGATTTAGCAAAGAAAGGTGTCTAGGTCATCTTGTTTGGAATAAAAATAAGGCAGCTTCTCAAGGATTAGTGAGTTCATGTTTAAAGGACATAGGAGCCAGCCTGACGGGGCTCCCAGTGACAAAGATGGGATAACTGGAGCATGAAAAACAAAGACTGAATACATAAACATACTGAACGCATATTTTACATCAAAACTAGCTCTAGGCTTAAGTTAAAAAAAAAAAAAAGAAAAAGAAAAGAACATGCTGAATATATAAATGAGTTCATTATGACACTAAAGATAGTAGAGGAGGTCACCTCACATCCATTAGGGTGGCTACTATAAAAGAAAACAGAAAACAGTAAGTGTTGATGAAGACATGGAGAAATGGAAACTCATGTGCGTCACTGGTGAAAATATAAAACAGTGCAGCTCCACAGAGTACAATGGGCTACCTCAAAAAATTGCACACAGAATTTCTATAGGTTGTAGCAATGCCACTTCTGCGTATACACCCAGAAGAACTGAAAGCAAGATCTCAAAGAGAAATTTGTGCACCTATGTTCACAGCAGCAACATTATTCACAACAGACAAAACATGGAAGCAACTCGTGTCCATCAACAAGTGAACAAATAAACAAATTATGGTATGCACACACAACTGAGTATTATTCAATCTCAAAAAAGGAAATCCTGACACAGGCTGCAGCATGGGTTAACCCTGAGCATGTGCTAAGTGGAATAAGCTAGTCGCAAGAAGGCAAGCACTATATGATTCCACTCACATGAGGTGCCTAGAGCAGTCAAACTCAGAGACGGAAATATAACGGTGGTTGCCAAGGATGGGGAAAGGGGAAAATAGGGAGTTATATCGAACAGGTAAAGAGCTTCAGTTTTAAAAGATGAAAAGAGCTCTGGAGTTTGGTTGCACATTAATATAAATATATTTAACATAAGCACTACTAAACTATACACTTAAAAATACTTAAGATAGGGTGGTACCTGTGGCTCAAAGGAGTAGGGCACCAATCCTATATGCCAGAGGTGGCAGGTTCAAACTCAGCCCCGGCCAAAAAGTTCAAAAAAAAAAAAAAAAAAAAAAAATTACTTAAGGTAGTTGGCATGCCTGTAGCTCAGTTGGGTAAGGCGCCTGCCACATACAAGGCTGGCGGGTTCAAACCCAGCCCTGGCCTGCTAAACAACTGGAACAACAACAAAAAATAGCCAGGCGCTGTGGCGGGCACCTGTAGTCCCAGCTACAGAGGCTAAGGCAAGAGAATCACTTAAGCCCAAGAGTTTGAGGTTGCTGTGAGCTGTGACACCACAGCACTCTACCCAGGGTGACAGCTTGAGACTGTCTCAAAAACAAACAAACAAAAAAAAAACAGTACTTAAGATAGAAAACTACGTGTCATATATATTTTACCACAAATTTTTAAAAATAGAAGAGGGACTCTTGAAACATCATTTGAGATTGTCAGGGAATCAACCCACTACTCTGAAACTGTTATTTAAAAGAAACTGGCCGGTGTGACAACTCATGGCTATAATTCGCGAACTCTGGGAGGCCAAAATGGGGGGAGGATCACTTGAAGCAAGGAGTTAGAAACCAGCCTGGGCAACATAATGAGACTCTGTGTCTATAAAAAATGAGAGAGGACAAAATGAGACTCTGTCTCAAAAAAAATAATAAAAATAAAAATAAATTTTAAAATAGCCAGAAGTGGTGGTGCCAGGCACCTGTAGTGCCCACTACTTGGGAGGGTAAGGCAGGAGAATTACTTGAGCCCAGGAATTCAAGGTTACAGTGAGCTGTGGTTGGGACACTGCACTCCAGTCTGGATGACAAAGTAAGACCCTGTCTCTAAAAACATAAATAAAATAAAATAGAACAAAATAAATAAAGGAAACAAACTATTTCATTTTCTAGCATAAACTATATTTTTGAATAGTAATTTCATTTACTAGCATAAACCAAAAAGCCTTCGAGGAAACAGGAAAGATACTTTATACAGAATTCCATATGATAAATGAGAAAGAAATAATGAAATTTAAAAAACACTCTTTAGAACTCTTAATAAAGGCTCGGCGCCTGTGGCTCAACGGGCTAAGGCGCCAGCCACGTACACCTGAGCTGGTAGGTTCGAATCCAGCCCGGGCCCGCCAAATAACAATGACAGCTGCAACCAGAAAATGGCCGGGCGTTGTGGCCGGTGCCTGCAGTCCCAGCTACTTGGGAGGCGGAGGCAAGAGACTCGCTTGAGCCCAGGAATTGGAGGTTGCTGTCAGCTGTGATGCCACTGCACTCTATCCAGGGTGACAGCTTGAGGCTCAGTCTCAAAAAAAAAAAAAAAAAACTCTTAATAAAACTAAACTCAAGCATTAATTATTGATGGACACTAAAATCACTAGGTACCACATAAAAAGCGGAGAACTTTATAAAGAAGAGATACAAATATCATCACTTAAATTCACTGATCAAGTTCAGTACCATTAAAAATGTGACAATCAGTCAGGTATGGTGGTTTATGCCTGTAACCCTAGCAGTCTGGGAGGCCAAGGCCAGAGGATCCCTTGAGCTCGCTGGAGACCAGCCTGAGCCAGAGCAAGACCACATCTCTATTAAAAATCGAAAAATTAGCCAGGTGTGGTGGTGGGAGCCTATAGTTCCAGCTACTTGGGAGGCTGAAGCAGAAGGATCCCTTGAGCCCAGGGTTGCTGTGAACTAGGCTGACAACACAGCTCTCTAGCCAGGGCAACAGAGTGAGACTCTATCTCAAAAAAATAAATCAAGTGAAGCAATCAGGGGCTTTGTGCCTCCTGAAGTCATGAACAGGAAAAACACAGCATCCCCCATCTCTGTCAAAACTGAACCTGAATTCAGTCATCTTAATTGCTGACTTCTAGTCTACAGAAAAAACACGGAGTATAGAGGGAAAAATTACTTGCATAAGGAACCCATCAGTCAAACCCACAACCATCCTGGAGATTTCTCAAGAAACATGACCCAGTTTCATCAAGTCAATGACATGAGAAAAAGGGCGATATCTGGTTGGATGGAGTGGAAAGAGATACTGTAACATTCCAGGTCCACCCATTTAAGAGACATAAACAAATGTAATACGCGGCCCTGATATATCTACTTGCGTGGGCCAAATAAGCCCAATTGCAAAAAAAAAAAAAATCCACCAAAAACATTTTTTAACATAACTGAAAAAATCTGAATAGGAACTTGTATTAGGTAATATGAAGGAAAAGTTATTAATTTTATTAAATGATAATGACAACATAGTTAATAAATATTTAAGAACAAGGAAAACAGTCCCTCTTTCCTGACACTGCCCTGACCTTGCTGGGAAATGCAAGCCGAACAATAAGACGACCCTCAGCCACCCGGACAGAGGCGCTCTGCCTTTGGGGCAGACTTCCAGCACGAACACAAGCCGCTTGCCGCTCAGTCCCTGTTCTGGTGTGGAGTCCAGTCCACCCACCTCCTGCCCTGGACACGTGGCCTGAAGCTGAGATACCACCATGTGGAAACCCATGGCCATCAAGACTAGTTTTTGATCCCAGAGCTCAAAGCTTTACCCTTCTCTGAGACTCTGAGGACTCCTTGGTGGCATGACGTTTGAGGAGGGATCTGAGTTAGGCTGAGAGAAGCCCAACAGCCATTCCAGGCACTCACTTCTCCAACTCACACGTGCGGGAGAATAAGAAAGAAAGATGTAGGATGCAAAGGGTGGCAGCCTGGGATCCTACATCCAGACCTCGGCCTACTCAGACTTTAGCAGATGTGTAAGGGGCAGTGTGAAAAAAACACAGACCCAAACACTGGACCTCCACTGCCAAGGGTCCTTGTCACATGACTCAGAAAAAGTACTGGCCCAACTCAACCTCAGTGGTACAGCCAGAACACCAGAGCCTCTGGGGAAGGGCCCAGGGTGACCACATTCCATCTGACTCACCAGAAGAATGTAAACTCAGAGGAGATGAGTAGCACAAAAGATTCTGCAGCACCTCCTGGCCCTCTGGCTTAGAAGCCCCACGGCCCTACCAAACTCAACCAGCAGCCTCTACCTCAACACTGCCAAGACCGGTCTCCTACCCAACTCCTTGTACCTCGAACTCATTCTATACTTCACACCTTTGTTCCTACACCCCCTCCTCTAAACTCACCCCTGCACACTGTACCTTCTTTAAGCAAGGTGTCACCTCTGACGCACTCTATGTAACCAGGTGTAGAGCCCTGTTTTAGCTCCAATCCTAGACCACATATTGTAACGGTTTGGGTGGTGACCCCTGCCCTTGCTAAGCCACTGGAGGAAGGCAGGTCACCTGTACTAGCATCCTCTGCATGGTGCACAGCCCCCGTGTACAGGGGACACTCAGAAAACACATACAGAGCCCATCAGCCACCAACACATGCACAGGCCTGGCTGTACTGAAGTTAAAATAGCAGTGTGGCTTTCCGCCCAGACCTCTGTAGCCCGGCTGGGAGAGGCATGAGGAGGGGTGGCCTGGCTACGTCATGAAGAGAACCACCTTCTGGAAGCCTGTCTGAAGCCCTCTCACTTCACAGGCCTGCTGATACATAACACAGACACAGTTGCAACACAGGTGGTGCCAAAGGGTTGTCAACACAGAATGCTCCTTTTCAGAAAAAAGGCCAGATTTCATTAAGCACAGCCACGAATTGTAGCAAGCAGATAAGCATAGTTGCTTTTTGGAATGATGAGAATATGGGTAAAAGGAGGCAGATCCTGGGCAGTGCCTGTGGCTCAGTTGGTAGGGTGCTGGCCCCACATACTGAAGGTGGCAGGTTCAAACCCGGCCTCAGCCAAACTGCAACAAAAAAATAGCCAGGCATTGTGGCACGCACCTGTAGTCTCAGCTACTCAGGAGGCTGAGGCAAGAGAAGCACTTAAGCCCAGGAGTTGGAGGTTGTTGTGAGCTGTGAGACACCACAGCACTCTACTGAGGATGATAGAGTAAGACTCTGTCTCTACAAAAAAAAAAAAAAAAAGGAGGCTCCCAAAGCCTCTGCCACAAGGCCCACACGTCTACCCACCCTCTTTCCTTCCATCTCAACCCTGCCACCGGTCCTGCTGCAGTTACTCCAAAGGGGCTCTGCAAAATCAGCTGTGCCCACTGTTGGCAGAACAACTTATTAAAGACACATTTCTTAGATGAACAGACTGAGGTGCAGGGTCAGTGACCCACCTACCTCTGCCCAAGTTCTTTGTGCACATGCTGAGACTGCTGATACCTGCCAGAGATGAGCAGATTATCCGATAGAGACCTATCAGGCCTGATAGAGACCTATCTCTGGTCCAATAGAGACCTATCTCAGGCCTAGCAGTGGCCCTGACAGCTGCTGCAGCGGGCGCTGAGTGGAAGGCGGTACGTGCCCATGAATACACTTGCTCAGTCTTCAGGCTCTCTCTTATAGGCAGGACAACCTTCCTGAGAAACACCAAGCACTACATACACACATATCCAGGCAGGTCGCTGATCATCGAGCCAGACATAACTCTTCCAAGACTTTATGACTCTACCATTGCCCCAACATCAATGGGCTTTGTTCTGCACACCCAGTCCTGGAGCTCAGGTGAGCCCGGAGCAACACCCGTCACAGGGAGGGTCTGCTTACCAGCCCCTCGGTTTCCTCTGTCGTCCTCTGGAAATGTGCAGCCAGGACCATGTAGTCCCGCATCTGTTTGTGACATTCCAGACACTTGACTGCATACCGGATGAGCCTCACTGGATCAGGGTAGAGCGGCAGGGCTGGAGGAGGGGGACTGGCACTGCCCGCAGTGAGGCCATGGTTGGGAGAGGACGAGGAGGCCGGGGCTGCTGGTGCCGTGGAGTTCACAGGGGCCGACAGGAACATTTGGTCCACAGAGATAGGCTTCATGAGCAGCTGGGAACACTGCATGACAAGCCCCTGGCTCTTGTGGTCGCGGGCGTGCCGGAGCAGGCTGCACTTGTTGAAGAAGAGCAGTGTCTTGGAGCACAGAGTGCACAGCACCTCGATGTGGACGCTCCGCCGGCTGTAGTGCTGGTTCAGACTCTTCTCCAAGGCAAACGCATCTCCACACTCCAGGCAGCAGTACCCGCTGGCCGGCACGTGGATCCTGCTGTCCACAGGTGGGCTGAGGTTTGGCGCATAGAGGGGCACGGGATTGGAGCTGTGGAGGACCTTGTTGAAGACCTCTACGATCAGTGGGGCAGCCTTCTTCACCTGGTGGACCAGGGGCACCGACATCTGTGTGAGCGGTGGCTGGTTTCGCCTCTGTGCTGAGGACTTGGCTGTCACTGATGCGGCCACACTGTGGGGGACAAGGTTCAGGTTGGCCAGGTGCACAGCTTTGGGGAGCAGAGTGGCGGGGGCCGGGGTGGACGCCTGCAGTGCTGTGTTTTGCTGCTTCTTGGCCACCTGTGAGCCCGGGGCACCCCCCTTGGGGACCCGGGGCCCCGAGCTCTGGCAGGGAGACGAAGAGTCACTGGCCTTTGTCATGCTTTCGCCCCCTTTCCTGTCCCTCTGAGGGCTCCTTGCGTGTGTGTCTGCCTCGAGAGGGGGCTCCTCCACAGACACCTCATCCCCGGGGGCCTCACCGGGGGTCTCGGCAATGGCGCCCCCTAGAGGTGACCCAACAGGAGATTTACTCAGATCGTCAGGGTCTGGGAGGATCCTTGTGACCGTCCTTTTGATTTCTCCCGATGATGTCTTAATGGTTTTGATTCTGACTTTGGGAATCGCTGGTGGGGAGCTGGCGGCCACAGAAGGGGAGCCTTTGCTGCTGCTGTCGCTGCAGACGCTCCGAGGGCTGTCTGAGGGCTTGATGCTTTTCCTAGTGGCCTCCAGAGGGCTCCGGGGACTCTTTGGTGACTTGGGCATTTTGGGGCTGCCTTTAGAACCCTCTTTAGTGGGCCCTGAGGCATCCTTTGTGTGGTCAGCCTGATCCTCCTTGGTGAAACTGGCCACTCTTTTGGCCTGCAGGGCCACCAATGCTGCCACACAAGAAGACAGCTTGGAATGAGCTGGCTTCAGACGCTGTCTAGGGGGTACTGACGAGCAGGTGCCAAGCTCCCGGGCCAGCTCACTGGGCTCTCCGACACTGTTGCTAGGGTGGCTGTTGAACTCCAAAGCATCCCCGAAGAATCGGCTGGCAGGAGGCTCCTTGTGAGACTCCACCGCCTCCTGTGCGCCCTGCTCACCGCACTCTTGCTGGCTCCCCAGGGGCAGGGGCTCTGGCTTGGGCTCTTTCTTACAAAAGTGATCGAACATGTGCAGCTCTGGAACGGGACACTTAGCTAGAGCCTCCAACACTGGGCCCCCCACAGCCCCGCACCCGGAAGGGGCTGGGAAGTAACTGTCAGAATGCTTGGGTGTTACCCCAAACCCATTGTCTTTGATGGGATCCTCAGGTTCTGGGCTGGAGATTGGACTAAACTGGTTGAAGGTGGGTAATGGCTCTGACTTGGGAGGCTCTAGCTTGCCAGGGAAACTCCTGGCACTGTCTCCATTCATGAAAGTTGAATCAAACTTCCCACAGTGGGGATCTGAAGGCAGGTCTGAGCCCCGGAATCCATTGTGTAGGAGGTTGGGAGCAATGTGGTCTTTCTCCGCTTCAAATGACTCCTGGCGGCTGGTATTCTTAACAATGACACTCACGGCCGGCACATCTGGGGCTGATCCTGAGTGAGACAAAGACACACTTTCATCCATACACATGCCTGGAGGTTTGAGGGGACTCTCATTCTCCTCACTGGGCGTCTGGATGGCCTCCTTGGCGTCAAGGCTGGTGGGGTCTGGGATGTCAAAGGCAGCCAGAAGGTCATCAAAATCTGGGGTTTTCATATCCCCCATGGCTGGATGCTGACAAGGGCTATAACAGAAACAGAGAACAGAATCAGTGACCCTCAGGGTCCCCCAGGCTCCGTCCTGCATCCTTCTCATTGCACACCACACTGACACACAGCACGGCCACACGGAGCCCCAGCACTGTGTCTACAGCAGGGGGGCAGGTAGAAAGAGAAGCTGTGACAAGCCTGCAGGTCTCGACCTCAATGCCGGGAAAATCCTTGCTGGCTGTTATAGCCCATAAAAGGTACACTCCTACCACATTCCCTCCACTTCTCAGGGCACATCATCTCCCTGTGATCATGGGCACTAGGCAAAAAACCAGTCTCTCAGTCCTTAAAACAAAAAAGAAAACCCCAAAAAACCACGGCTCAGCACTTCCTTCAGAAAACACTCAAGCCATGCATGAGACTTGGCCATCACGTCCATAACTTCCTCTGCTATTTTACTCTTAGTAATTATGCACTAATGTTATATAACTTTGGGGTATTTTTGCTACATGAATTCAATCAAATCCAAAGGCCTTGCTACCACCAGGATTTGTGTTGTCTCATGAATAAACTCCAGAAAATTATTACGCATCATTCTCTAGGCATTTTTTTTTCTCTACTCAATGGACACACTTGATTCCTTGATTTTTCACCCTAAAAATGGTTTCACCCTGTTATTGGTTGGTGAAGGAATCATTAAGCCTGAGGCGCAGGGTGACTCTCAAGGTATCACACAGTTATCAATTTGGCCAGGTAAACAGTTTGGGGAAAGCCTTAATTCCATTCTAACTTTATATTATATCCAAAGAAGAGAATAACAGTCCTATTTTAACTTAATGCACCTGTTTCCTTCATGACCTAGGAAGCATAGCTACAAAACTATTATGGTAGGGGAAACCCCAGGCCCAGAATGAAGCCTTCCATTAGGAAATTATTATAACACACTTAAGATGAAACATGAAACTGGCTGGCTCTAACCTGCTGGAGGAAGGAGAAAAACCTTACCATCTCCCTTGTTCAGCCTTTAAATCTTGCATCTGCTTCAGCATACAGGGTTTTACTAGCTTACATATTTCTCGCTCTCTTTTTTTTGAGACAGAGTCTCACTTTATAGCCCTCGGTAGAGTGCAGTTAAGTCACAGCTCACAGCAACCTCAAATTCCTGGGCTCAAGCAATCCTCTTGCCTCAGCATCCAGCGCAGCTGGGACTACAGGGGCCCACCACAGTGGCCTAGCCTAGCCTACAGTGCTAGGCTAGTTTTAGGGTCGGGGTCTCGCTCCTGTGCAGGTTAGTCTTGAACCTGTGAGTTCAGGTAATCCACCCGCCTAGGCCTCCCAGAGTGTTAGGATTACAAGTGTGAGCCATCATATCTGGCTTTTTTTTTTCTTTCTGAGACAATCTCATTCTTTCCCCCTTGGTAGAGTGCCATGATGTCATAGCTTACAGTAACCTCAAACTCTTGGGCTCAAGAGATCCTCTTGCCTCAGCTTCTCAAGTAGCTGGGACTATAGGCACCGGCCACAACATCCGGCTAGATTTTTTTCTAGTTTTGGTAGAGATGGGCTCTTGCTCTTGCTCAGGCTGGTCTTGAAGTCCTGAGCTCAAGCAATCCACCTGCCTCTGCCTCTCAGAGTGCTAGGATTATAGGTGCAAGCTGCCACGCTCAGCCACCATGTTTATGCTGCAAACCTTTCTAGATACATACTGACGCAACTCTTTTAGAAAGCAGCATGCCAGCTGCATAAAACCAGGTAAGAGGCAAACTCTGGGTCCAGGAACCCCATTTCCAGAAATTTCTCGTAAGAATAAAACTTCCCCAAAGATATATGCAAAACTATATCCTACTGCATTATTAAAACACTACAAAAGACTAGGCACAGTGGCTCATGCCTATAATCCTAACACGTGAGAGGCTGAGGCCAGAGGATTGGTTGAGCTCAGGAATTTAAGACAAGCCTAAGCAAGAGTGAGACCCTGTCTCTACTTAAAATAGAAAAAATTAGCCTGGTGTGGTGGCAGGCATGGTAGTCCCAGCCACTTGGGAGGCTGAGGCAGGAGAATCCAAGAATCTGAGGTTGCTGTGAGCTGTGGCACCACAGCACTATAGCCTGGGCTACCAAGGGAGACTCAGCCTCAAAAAAACAAAACACCCAGCACAAAAGAGACACACATAAAAATTAATCTAAATGTCCAAGACCAAGGAATGGCTGAATACTTGATGGACTATTATGTAGTCGTTAAAAATCCTAATTATGATATGAAGCTAATTTATAGCTTTCATATGAAGGCTAAAACCCAATTATAGCACAGGAATCGCAAGTTTTCTAAAGTAAATGATCTAAGAAAAGAAAGGCTAGGGGCTTAGAGTCAAGAATAAACCTGTCTAAAGTTTGGTCAAGAGGAGAATATTAAGGCCATTCTTGGTCAGTTTTTTTTTTTGGAGGGGGGGTATAGACTTAAGTTTTCAGATCAGTTGAGTAAATACCAAGTAGTGTGATTGTTGGATTGTGCAGAAGGACTCCGTTTAACTTTGTGAGAAACAGCCAAGCTGTCTTCTAAAGTGACTGCACCATTTTCCATCCCCACCAACAATGAATGAAAGGGCCTGTCTCTCCACATGTATCATCGGCATGGCCCATTTTATGCTCTTGAGCTCTTTGAATAGGTGTGCAGTAGGTGTTCTCCCAGGTAGACACATTCCTTCAGGTCCCCAGGTTGACAGGCCTTGTTGCCTTTCCTGTTCAGCCCTCCTGCTCTAGGTGGCTGATCTTCCCAAACTCCACTTCATGGATTTTGGCAGCACTCTCTACTCCCGACACTGAATGCCGTGACCTGCCCACGTTCCACACCCAAGCCCAAGACTAGGTCGGTGAATGGATATGGGTGCTGAAATCAATTGTTAATATTTTGGCATATAACGTTCCCGATATGTTCTACATGTTTTACATTTTTTGTGTACTTTTCTTCAATAGTTTTATGGGCATCTTTCTACACCAGTAAATATTGTTCCACGCGATCTTCTAAAAATGACTTCAGTAGTGTTCCATTATATAAGTGCACCATAATTTTTCAAACCAGTCCACACTTCCTAGGTATGGCCAATATTTTGCTTTTCTAAACATTGCTATGATGAACATCCTTGTTGATGCATTTTTGAGCATTTGTCCAACACACTCTATAGCACACCTTGCTAGAAGGAACTGGAAGTTAAAGTGGCCGGAAACACTTTAAACAAGACAACATGTTTATGGACAAACTACCTTGCAAAGAGGATACATGGATTCATGTTCCCACTAGCAGAACTATTTTAGAGAAAGGGTTGAGAAGCACTATTTAGAATAACCCCTTCTTTCATTTTCCTTTGATTCACGGGACTCACGTTGATGTCTGTCCCTCTTAATTTTTGGATTTGCAACCTGTCTTTGGCTCTATGGTTGAGACCCTCTGGATGTCCTCCTAAAGTATTGTTTTAATTCTTTAAAAATTACTTATCAAGGTATATTTTGCATATCACATAATTCACTCTTTTGATATGTACAATTCAATGATTTTTTTTAAAAGAAATGTACCAAGCTGTGCATCCATCACCACAAATCAGATTAGAACATCCTCATCATCTCAGTAAGATCCCTTATGCATATTTACTGTGAATACTCCTTTCCCTCTTCTCCATTCTTGCCTCAGGTAAGCAGGAATCTATTGTTTGTCTCTATAGATTTGCCTTCTCTGACTACTTCATATATGTGGAATCATACAATATGTGGTCTCTTATCCCTGGCTTCTTTAGGGAGCATGTTTCTGAGGTCCGTCCATGTTGTAGCGTCTATAGGTAGCACGTTCCTTTTTATTCCTGAATAGTTTGCATTGTATGTGTGCACTACAGTTTGCCTATCCATTCTCCAGTTGCTGGACATTGGGTTGTTTCCAATTTTTTAAATTATAAATGATGCTACTAAGAACATTCACATGCAAGTCTGTGTATACATGTTTTTATTTTTCTTTGGTAGATACCTAAGAGTAGAATTTTGGAAATTCACTTTTTTTTTTTTTTTTGAGATAATCTTGTGCAGCCCTGGGTATAGTTCAAAGGTGTCACTGAATTATTCAACTTCTGGACTCAATGGTCCTCTTGCCTCAGCCTCCCAAGTAGCTGAGACTACAGGCACAGAGCACATGCTAGGCTAATTTTTTCCATTTTGGGTAGAGACAGGGTCTTGCTATATTGCTCAGGATGGCCTTGAATTTTTTTTTTTTTTGTAAAGACAGAGTCTCACTTTATTGCCCTCTATAGAGTGCCATGGCGTCACACAGCTCATAGCAACCTCCAACTCCTGGGCTTAGGCGATTCTCCTGCCTCAGCCTCCCGAGTAGCTGGGACTACAGGTGCCCGCCACAACGCCTGGCTAATTTTCTGTTTTTCAGTTTGGCTGAGGCTGGGTTTGAACCCGCCACCTTTGATATATGGGGCTGGCGCCCTACTAGCTGAGCTATAGGTGCTGCCTGGCCTTGAACTTTTGGCTTAAGTGATCCTCCTGCCTCAGCCTCCCAGGGTGCTAAGATTACAGGCGTGAGTCCACCCTGGCCCCATGTTTTGTTATTTAAGAAATTGTCTAACTCTTTTCCAAAGTAGAGGGGTCTTTTTATATTCCTACCAGCAGTGAATGAGGCTTTCTGGTTTTCCACAGCCTCACCAACATCTATTATCGCCTGTCTTTTTTTTATTATAGTCATTAGTGGGTATGAAATGGTATCTCATAGTGGTTTTAATTTGCATTTCCCTAATGACTAATAATGTTGAGCATTTTTATGTACTTTAAATTTTTTAAAATTAAAGATATTCATTGTAGAAAATTAAAAATATGCAGTAAAGGCAGAGAAAAAAATCCCTTGTATGAGTTATTTCTACAATCTAGATCTAACCATTGTTATTGTTTGAAGTGTTTTCTCAGCCTCACATATGCATGTATCTTTTTTGCAAATTGGGGTCCTGCTATCTCTACTGTTTGGAAAATTGTTCTTTCCTTCCACATTTCCTTATATCATTAGATACTCTTCCATAACTCTGGTTTTAACTTCTTACTTCTCAATATGATCATTCTAATCATTCTTAAAAATGAAGTCTTTTGTGGAATCCCAATATACAAAATGGAAAGCAGAGCTTCCCTGAGTAGAGGTTGGGTAGAGTGAGTCATGCCAGATCAATTGGCCTTCTTGTTGCTTCTGAAGGCCAGTTTTCAAACCACTCTTACATATTATTTGTAATGGCTTTGAGTAATTCTGTGCTACTGGGCATTGAGATTATGAAGTGGCTCAGAAGAAAAGGAGCCACCCTGCTGGACTTTGAGTCTCAGCTCTGCCACGTATTAGCAAAGTATTCAACAGTGCCCTTGGCCTTGGTTTCCTTGTTTGTAAAATGGGAGTAATAATAGTACCCACTGCCAATGGGAGAGCTACATGGGCACATGTGCGGATTACAATGATTTTGCCTACCTCAGTTTTGAGTTATTTAATTTCATTTTTGTAGAACATAAACCTTGAAGTGAACAGTTTTTCAAAAAGACTTTAAGGGAATAGGCTAAGAATTATTGCTTCTCAGAGCAGTCCACATGACCTGATCAATGGGGTGGGTCAGCGCGAGAAAGTCAGATTACACTCTAATTCTCCAGACACCGGTAAGACATGAGGTCTTGGAAAATTTACCTTTAGGATTCTGCCAATTTTAACAAAGGCATGTTTTGATGATTTTGTGAAATGAGAGATTTCAAGAAAAGGTATCACATTTAAATTTAGAAAATAAAAACTTTCAAAATGTTAGCTATTGTGTCCATAATATAGCATTTTGAGAAACATCTGCCTCAGAATAAAGTGATGCCATAGCAATGTTTTATCAGAGAAATTTTTCAAGAAGAGAATTTCCTCCCAAAGAAGCGTTCTAATACCAACATGTGTGGCTTCTTTTGGAAAGAGACAGCTTTTACAATGTTTGCTTTTTATGTTTTAAAATACATATTAATATTTAAACCATAAGTATACTTTAAATTGCTTCCTTTTAATTTTCCCTGAGACCTAGGTTTTTCAGCCAAAAGTTTGTTGATTAAATAACAGACTGTCTTTTATTTAGATCTGCTTATGTCTCCCTTACCATGGTAACAATTCACTGCTTATGTCATATAAGTCCTGCATGCTTGCTGTATTGGTAGGCATTTTATAATTTTTGGCTAATATTATAAACGAAATGTTTTACTCCATTTCATTACCTTTCCAACTGGTTATTATGGATATGGTTGATATGCAAAGAAAACTGAATTGCCACAGGGCAGACTTCCATACCATTACATATAGCAAAACACAAGATTGATACTCAAAGGCACTGAGAAACAACTAGAATCTTTCCTGAAGGCTCACACAGTGGTGCAAGGGGAGCATTCCATGGCACAGCTCATGGCAAAGCCTCGTAGATGCCTCTTCCTTGATCACCCATCTTGCCAGCTATGCAGATCTATTCTGCCCTTCCTTGGGTAGCTTTAGGCCCTCTTGAATGTTATCATTCCTTCCCTGAAGGAAGTTGGGTGATTTTTGCCAATCCTGGACATCCCTACTGGATGGACCTCAGGGCTAACAATATTCAGGGGGCAGACTGTGCCAGGTGGCTTTCTCTGCAAATTATTGCTCCGGGAGAAAGAAGGGTGGGAAACCTATCTCCTATAACCTGAGGCCTCCCCAGGAGAGACTGTCAATATCCTGCCCACTCTGTGGCACATGTGGAGAAGTTCAACCCTGGTATTATGGTGATCTCTTCTTTGCTGACTCAGGGGAGAACTGATTTGCTGTAACGGTTGTATAAAACAACCCTTATCCCTGGCCTAATTAAAGGATGATCTTTAGCCTTGTTTCTCAAAGTGCTGACCAGTAACATCAGTGTACCCTGAGATCTTGTAGAGAATACAGACCCTCGGGCTCCACCCAGACCTGCAGAATCAGAGTCTGCATCATAACAAAATCTAAAGGTGGTTTTCACACATAGGTTTGAGAAGTTCTAGTCTTAAGCACCTTGGATGGATATTAAATCATCTGGAGAGATTTATAAAAACCACAAGGCTCAGCCTACACCCTAGACCAGTGGCTTTCAGATATGTGGGCCTACACACATTTCCTCAGCATTTACCAATGTCTGGAGATGTTTTGGTTATCATGACCAGGTGGCAGATGCTACTGGCATGTAATGGTTTGAGGCCAGGGATGCTGGTAAGTTTCCTCCAGTCCTTAGGACACCCCATTAAAAAAAAATGATCCAGTCCAAAATGCTGATAATATCAACTTTGAGAAACTCTGCCCCAGAATTTCTGAGGGCAGGATCCAAGCATCATGTTTCTCAGTTTTCCCAATGTTAGGAACCTCCCACTATAGTTGTTGATTGCATAGCTCCCAGGTCCTGCCAGGGATGATTCTGGACTGGAGAGTCTGAGATGAGGCTGGACTCAGAGTTATAACAAGCACTTAGGTGAAGCTTATCATCGAGGAAGTTTGGAAACACCCAGGGGAGGGAGGGTATAGATGCCAGCTACGTAAGTTAATTATGAAATATCTATTATTTGTTAAGATTTCAGATGACTATGAGGGTACAAATAATTAGGTTACAATGTTTGCATTTGTTAGGTAAAGTCCCTGTTGTAGTCGTGTCCTGCACCCAAAAGGTGTCCAAAAAATGCTTACATTATGCTCCTTAGGTGGGAGCACACCATTCTCCATTTCTCCTCCCCTGTTTCCTTCCCCAACTACCAAATTGAATTGAGTTTTTTCCTTGTGTGGGCATGTATTAGTTCTTCTACTGGCTTTATGTTAGTATTTATTTATTTTTTTTTGTAGAGACAGAGTTCACTGTATCACCCTCGGAAGAGTGCCGTGAAGTCATAGCTCACAGCAACCTCCAGCTTTTGGGCTTAGGCAATTCTCTTGCCTCAGCCTCCCAAGTAGCTGGGACTACAAGCGCCCGCCACAACACTCGGCTATTTTTTGATGCAGTTCGGCTGGGGCTGGGTTTGAACCCACTACCCTTGGTATATGGGGCCAGCGCCCCACTCGATGAGCCACATATTAGTATTGAGGTACATACTTCCTTTTCCATTCTTATGGTTCTTTACTAAGAAGAATGTGTTCCAACTCCATCTAGGTTAATACAAAAGATAGAAAGTCTTCATCTTTTTGGGACTGAATAGTATTCCACGGTATACATATGCCACAGTTTATTAATCCATTTCTCATTGACGGGCACTTAGTTTGTTTCCACATCTTGAAGATTGTTCATCGCAGTTCAGTTTACAATCTAGTGCAAATGTCTTTATGATGAAATGATTGTTTTTTTAAAAAATCTATCCTTAAAGATGTGCTGAGATTGAGTAAGGATGGAGATAGAACTTGGCACTGAGTCATACCTTCTTAAGAGCCAGGATAGAAGGGAAATCCCTGCACACACTGCTTCCCACTGTGCAGCTGGACCTCACCCTGTGTGTGTGTCTCAGGGAGAAACAGAAGGGCTATTATTTTTTCACTTGAGCTAAGGTACCAACCACAGAGTCACCTTGAAATGGATTCAGGAGCATCAAGTACATGAGCTAGATGAAAAGAAGACAGTGTCTATGTGTTCATGGCCTTGACCTCCCTTCGCCTTTGGAAAGGATCCTCCCCCATCACATGTTGAGTTTCTGGGCTTTGATTAGCATAAAGGACGGGGAGGATCAGAGGAAGCTAAAGAGAACGTATTAATTTACTGAGAGAGGGTAGGAGTGGAAAGAACAGTGCTGAGCAAAGTCAAGATTTAAGTTATTTTTCAGTGGGTGCATTTTTTGAGTTTGGAAGTTTCTTGGAATGTAACATTGCAAAATGGCCATCAGGTCGTCCTATTAGACTCACAAGTCAGACGGTTTTATGAACCCAGTCGTGGTCCAACAAGCCCAGTGTCCTCTCCGCTCAGACCTGCTCCTATGCACCTGGACGGCAGACTGGACTTCTAGACCCAGGAGGCCTGGTGACTCACTATATGGTGTTTTTGAGATTAATAGTTGTGTTGTTTGGGGAAGGAGAGTTGTTACAAGGGGAATGACTCATTATATGGCACTTTTGAGGGTGATGGTTATGTTGGTTCGGGAAGGGGAGTGTTACAAAGGGGTATCAGAGTGGGTAGTGACACACCTCTGCACACCGCACATGCTTACTTCCCCTGGTTGTGAGCAGTTCCTAGTTTAAGACCCATCTTCTCTCCATCCCTGAGAAACCCTTTATACATTTTAAGATTAGGGTTGCCAGAGTTGGTTATGTATCTTATCACATCGTATTTCAGCTACTGTTAGCCACCAGAATCTGGAATATTGGGAGGTGCTGGCTCTTGGCAGAAAGGAAAAAGTAAGAAGGCACCCTCTGTGCTAGGACTCCTGTTACCTGAACGTTGGTGCTGTTGTAGAGAGCTTTCACTCCAATGATTCCCTAATGACCAGCTAGGGGTGGTACTATTAGAGCTTCTACAACGTAATCTGTTTGGAGAAGGAAATTAATAAAAAGACGTAATACTGAGACCCAATACTCAGTGATGCCATTTGGAATATGTCCTTGGCTTGTTAGTAGCTGATGCACAAGAACTGTCATGACCTTTGGGCACTGGAAACCCGCCGTTTATCTTGTGGATATCCTCAAACATGTTTTAGATCAGGACATGACTGAGCTGCTGGTTGGGGAAATTGTGATCTGACTGTGACAGCAGCAATCCTGAAGACCGAGTTTTCTGAGGTCCAGAGGATGAGTTTCTGGCCAGATCTGTCTGGGCAAGACAGTTCAATACAGCTCGAGGAACTGGATTTCTCAGATTGGAAGTTCCCTGTCCTCCATCCTGCTCACCTATGTTCTCAGAAGCTCATCTCCTATTTTGAAAATGTCTGACCTTTATTATTATTTTTTAAATTTCGGATCGATATGCAGGTACAAATGTTTAGGTTACATTGTTTTCCTTTCTAAGGTAAAGTTCAAGTTGTAGTTGTGCCCTTCACCCAGTGGGTGTGTTGAGCACCCTTACAATTGTGCACATTAGGTGAGATCCTGCCAGTCACCCTCCCTCCTCGGACTTCTTCTCTCCCTCCTTTCCTCTCCCCCTTGCTAGACTATAATTGTGTTTTTCTTTCCTGTGGGTGTGTAGTTGTTTATATATTGGTTTCGTATTAGTATTGAGTACATTGGATACTTTTTTCCCCCTTTCTTGTGTTACTTTACTAAGAAGAATGTGTTTCAACTCCATCTAGGTAAACACAAAGATGTAAAGTCTCCATCTTTTCTTATGGCTGAATGGCATACAAATGGCTCTATAGTATACATATGCCACAGTTTGTTAATCCATTCCCGGGCTGATGGGCACATGAATTGATTCCATATGTCTCTGACCCTTATAACAGACCTCCATGAAAGAAACAGGTGGCCTGGGGAGGTTAAGGTCCTAGTCACTTCTATTTGGCCCTGAACCTTACCAAAGCAAACTCACTCATGGTTAAAATGGATGTCTCTTAATTCCACTGTGTTGGTAGACATGGAAATGCACCACCCAGACTCTCTTTAAGGAAGGACTTGCTCACAGCTGTCAGCTCCTTCAGGGTCTGTCCCCTATGGAAGAAGCATCTTGTCTGGGGCAGTGGGCATCTGGTGACTGAGAGATACCTGGACATCTTGGCCTGACATGGACCCTCCAATGGGACGACTTGCTCCACCCTTGCACTGCCCAGTTCTGCTTCTTCTCCCCTCCTTTCACCCCCCCCACCCCCACAATGGTATCCCAGCACCTGCTCTTGGTGAGCCCTGCCCATGATATGCTGTGTGGACCATATTGGTACAGGAGGATGTGTGGCTCAGTACTTATCTTCAGAAAAAGCTGATCTTGGCTGATGTTTATATACCAAGACAGTGGTGGTAGTTTCTGGTGAAGGCTATTTTTGTAAAGGAAGGTGTTTTCATGCCGTGACAATGTTCAATGGGAGTGTTGTCTGATTATTATCATCTTGGCTGGCCAAGGCAAACCCAGAGACCTCCTTAGTTATTAGGGGGCAAAATAGGCTCTTTGGAACATTTATCTTATGTAAGAATATTCCAGAATTGAGCTTGGGGCCCTCTCTGACCCTCTTTCTTTTGGCTCTGTTTCTGCCCTTTGTAAATTTTCTGACCTACATCCCATTTCCTCTTCCTTCTGCAAGGTGAGTATCATTCCAATTTGCAATTTCAACATGGGACGAGGAATTTTCAAGTAGATCTGGGTTTAGTGAGACAAATTAAAATCCAATTAAGGAAGTAAAGTAGTGAATGGTGAAGTGTCTATGAGAGGTTGTTGGGCGGGGTGGGGTGGGGATTGGTTTGAGCTCACAAAACAGCTGAAAATTACCCGCAGGGGATCAACTCCGCAGTGAAGGCTTAGGAGGCAAAGCTGAAAATAGGGGGTAATTACAGGCAAGAATCTGTGACCTACTCAAGAGAGAAGATTCAAGGAACAGGTTGCAAGGGAAATGCATTTGATTAAAAAGTTTAACCTCTTCTACAAGCCTGAATTGGGGTGGGGGGAGGGAAGGAAAGAAAAAAATTATACAGGTGCAATGAAATTTGAGGCAAATGAGAGAATCTGGAAGTATTTGTACATTTTCACAGGGAGTTGGCTCAAGACCCTGCCTTGTTCTAGATGCTATGCTTGGGTGGGTTTGGTGTTACAGATAGGAAATGAACTAAGACGTGCCCTTCCTCTCAAAAGACACGCTGTTTAGAGTGGGGGCAAGGGAGCCCAGGAAGTCTGTGAGAGCAGGTGTACCAGCAAGTGATTCTATTTGGATGCAAGTTGGGTCAGAGAAGCAATTGCTTCTCTTTATTATTTTGGCCCTTGAGCAAGTAGGGAAAACCTGTAACAGGAGACGATTTTACTCAAGTGACTATTATAAAAATGGACTTGAAGGAGATTTTGGAGTCTTGATCGATATCCCTTTTTGAATTTATAGACCATTCAAGTTAGGTGATACTTCCAGGACTGCGACTAGATAATTCTAACGTTGTGGCCACTAAGCTTGGTGTTCTCTGTCTACGGGGTTCCTGAGTTGGGGAGATGGGGGCTGCTGAGGAGGGAGCTCCGTGCCTTATGCCCCCATTTTCACTCATACACACTCACCTGGAACCTGAAAAGAGACGAACTTCAGAAAGTCCTTGACAGAGTCTGTTGGCTGATTTCATGGGAATGCTTCATGGCTGAGAGAAAACCATTCAGCCTATTAAAAGTCATATACCCTCTTTAATGTGGATGATAAAACTTTAATTAAAGTGGTGATTAGAAACAGAATAATAATGACCACTAATAAAGTAGTTTATAGAAATCAATAGCTTTATAAAGAGCAGCCGTTGCTGGTCCAGGCAGCCCTGGAGCATGGGCTCTGGGCAGGGTAAAAGGATTAGGGGAAGGGTTTACTGGAATAGAGAGATAACATAAAAGGTAATTTATAATGTGTGACTTCAAGCAATGAGCTAGGGAAAATGGAGAGCTGTGAGGTGCATGGAATCCGTTGTACCTTTGCATTATGAATGAGCTTTACAAGATTGCAGGCTACAACAAGGATTTGGTTACTTGTGTACAAATGAGCATTATCTGCATTGTTTTTCTTTTTCGTTGTGGTCCGTGTATCTTAGTACGAAGAGAGGCAGCATAAATAAGACCATGTCTGAGAAAGCCTTTAGCAATTGATGCTGTGTTAATAACTGTCAAAATGATAAAGGCCAGAGTAGTAATGATGATGATAATAATAATAACAATATGCACCTACTAAGTTCCAAACACTTTCACATTTCATCTTTAATTTCAGTAACACTTCTGCCAGGCAAACAGTATCCCTCTCTCTTTGCTAGATGATGAAGACCTACATTGAGAGTCGGGATTGGCAGGGGAATCAGGGGGAAGATTTCCTCGAGGGGTAACTTTTAAATTTAGAATTAGAAAGGCAGAGAGAGACTTGTTCAGTAGAGGCAACATGGAGAGGGAACTTGGTAGCGAAAAGAATTTCAGGAAAGTTCTGTTACCTTCTTGCATGCCTCCCCACCCAAATTCTTCCCAATGGAATGTGGGATGTTGGAAAGCACCTGCTATCAGGCCGATGTGAGGTCAGGTACCAACTCTGATACTCACTGGCTGCTTGGCCCTGGGGAAGGCTCTTTGAGTCTCAGTATTGTCACCAGTAAAATGGGGTTACGTCACAGGGCTCTTATGAGCGTTAGCTAGAATTTAATTAGAGAACACTTATAAAATGTCTAGCAGGTAAAAGGCACTTGAGGAAGGAATATTTGTTTCCAAATTATTTCTAACTTGGCTGGGGCAGAGAGCTTAGGTGACAGAGTATGATGAACAGGGCAGGGGCCACTGAGGACTGGTGAGAGGCCTCCGGGCTTGAAGTAGCCCATATACTGCCCTGTCACTTTGTCATGTCACACTGTTTTATCTTTTCATCACATTGATTACTCTTAGAGATTTTCGTGTTTATACACTTGTATCTTCATTTACTGACGGTAACCCCCCTCTGCAAGTTAACCTTCAGGCACGATCCGGTCGGTTTTGCTGGGGCAGTGTTCTCAACCTTATTTAGGGCTGCCATATCTCCCTGCTCCCTGCCTTTGGTCCTCTCCTGCTTCCTTGGGGACTCTGCTCTGGTGCTTACCACCTTTTCCCTATGTAACTGGTTTCTGTCCGTGGGTTTATATCCACCAACACGCATACAGACAAGACACCCTGCCAGGCCCTGCATCTCTGGGCCCGCTCTTTCCTCTTCTGCTTCCTTTCATAAGAAAACAGAATGGTCTGTGCTCCCTGTCTCTCATTTCTCTCCTCCCATTTTGTTCTCATTGCTCCCCAGTGGGGCGGTTCTCCCATCTCTTCGTGGAAACTCCCTTTAATAAGGTCATCAGTGACTACCTCTGGCTGAACCCAACGGTCAATCCCCAAACAACTTTACTAGGCTCCTCTGCAGCACTTGCGGGGCTGACACCTTGCTCTGGGCCCCTGTGTGACCCCTCCCCAACAAGGCTTTCATTGCCCTGGACTCTGACCCCAGTGATCACCCCCTTCATCCATACTCTGTCACCAGCGGATCTCCTCTCTGGTCACCGTCCACGTGCCAAGGCATTATCACAACCCCCTTTCCTGAGTACCAGCCTTATCTAAGTGCTTCCTCCTCCACATCCACACGTGGACATTTGGCTGTTATGTCAACAAAACATGCAACATTGGTTGTTTTCCTTGCAGCCCCATCCTTTGCATCTTAGGAATGATCATCCCATCCAGCCCATCCCTTAGGCCCAAAGTTGAGCTTTTTTATTTCCCCTACTTTTGCAAACTCCTATGGACTTTGTTTCCAAGTTTTTCCACCTTCACTGCTCCTATCCAGTACAAGCCATAGTTATTTCTTGCTTGACTCTTGCAACAGCTTCCTAAGTGGTCTCTCTGCCTCCACTCTCCCCCTCTCCCAATCCATCTTCCATACAGCAGTTAGAATGTGGAATGACCTCTCTTTCTCTCTCTGTCACTTTCTTTCTTTACAGACAAAATCTCACTCTGTTGCCCAAGCTAGAATGGTGTGGCATCAACCTAACTCACAGCAACCTCAAGCTACTGGTTCAAGTGATTCTCCCGCCTCAACCTCCTGAGTAGCTGTGACTACAGGTGCCCACCACTGCTGAGCTCAGGCAATCCACCTGCTCGGTCTCCCAGAGTGCTGGGATGATAGGAGTGAGCCACTGTACCCATCCTACCATGATCTTTCTCAAAAAGGAATCAGATCAGGACATGTTACTGCTTCAGGAGTGGTTTCCATTTCATTCAGGAACAGATGCACACACACCTCCATTCTGTTCCATGACCTACAAGGCTCCAGAAGCCCTGACTTACCTCTTAAGTCTCACTTGTCTCTATTTTTTCCCCTTATTTAGCCCCACTGGATTCTTTCTAACCCTCAAACAGGCCACTATCTTCCTTACCTTTGTTTATTTATCCTGGCTGTGTCACCTCCTGAAATACTCTTCCCTCAGCTCTTCTCATGAATCTTTTACTCATTGTTCACCTCTTAACTCAAATGTCAGCTCCTTAGAGAGACCTTTGCCATCAACTCAGTCTAACTCCATCTTTCTTCAATCTATTTTTTACTTTATTACCCCTTTTTGTTTACCTGATTGTACTTGGCACCTGAAAGTATCCCATTTATCCCTTTCTACTGGTTTGTCCTCCTTCCACTACAATATGTACTTTTAAGAGGCTATATCCCCAGATTCTGGAAGAGTTAATACCTTGTGCATAGTAGGGGCTCAGCAAATGTTGGCAGAATGAATGAGCACAAAGGTTGTTTGAAGAGCTTGTTAATGCCAGGGTGCAGTTTAAAATTCCTATTCACCGCCACCCACCTTCTCCCTCCCTGTGTCCTCCTGTCCCCTCTTTATTCATTGAATACAAATTTCATAAGGATTTGGACCACAACACAAAAAGGCTTGGGAGGAAACACTGCATAATCCAGTGATTTTTAAGAGTCCCTAAGTTCTCATTAGCATGGTGCATGGCAATAATGCTAAATGAACTGTTTTAGTCTTACCAGGTCAAAACCCAGCTTTGTAGGGCAGCCCAGAATAGAGGCTGTGCTCTTTCTGTCTTTAGCAGGGTAGTCAATGGAGTCTCCAAAGGTGTATTAAGGTTTAATAGACAAATAATGTATTTGGAAGAATTGTGCAATGAGAGATTCTCACATACTCCCCGGGGTGTGGCTTCCGGATATTGAAATTTCCTTCAGGTGCACTTGGGGCCTGGATGGATGGTTTCAATTAGAATTCAATTAGCATCAATCAAGGCAAACTCCAGGGGCAGCCAATTCATCCCAAGTGCCCCTGCCCTAACTCCCTCCCAACTTTTTCCTCTTCCAGGACAGTTCTGAACACAGCTCTGCATCAGCACGGACTTGGGAAGGAAATGCTCTCAATCATTTGCACGTAGCTGGGAATCTTTACTCCTCACATTCATGGCCATTTGTGGACCAGCTCTCTCTGGCCACTTTATCTGACCCCAGTTGGCCCTTTAGGTTGTTGGGCCTGTCCCAGGTTATACAGCCAGCAGCACATAAAAGTTCACCTTCAGCACCTTCTCATCATTCACAGCCCTCCCTAACTTGGAACCACTCATGGAAACACATCGTGCAACAATTGCTGGTCCTCCTGGCCTTTGACTTGAGTGTTGCCACGTTTCTCGCCACTTTGGAGACCTAATGCTTCTAGATTTTTCTCTACAAAATCATTCTTAAAGTACCATAAACATATTTATATATCTCTGTAACTGTGCAAGTGCTGTGTGGTTTTCAGGGAGAAGTCAAAACAGTGGGAAGTTTAACTCAGTGGAGCATGTTACCAGGAGGACTATTTACCTGGGGATTTTATGGACCTCTTGGGATATTAGAGAAGAGCATTTTGAACCTGATGATTGGATATTGGAAAACCCAAACTAAGTCTCTCTAGCTAAGAGAGGAAGATAAACTACACCACCCACTCCAAGGGGAAGTTTTTAGCATGGGTCAGAATGTCCCCTTGGAGTTTCCTCCTGTCTTGACACAAATCGATTATTAACAAGGAGGGGGACTCTGGGTGTGTCACAGATGGTGACAGTCAAATGTCCTCCAAATCAGCTTCAAGGGGAATATATCTTTGGATGCTCAGTGAAGAGCAGACACAATGGGGCCCTCTTCTTGGGTATATAATAACATTGTCTTAATCCTGGTGAGGAGAATAGCCTTCCTCCCCCTCTCCATGGAAACACAGGTATAAAACTTGGGGAGTCAAGGAATGTTCTGGTATATGTATCATCAATGGCAACTGATTAAAATGCTTTCAGTAGAACAAAGTAGGGGGGTTCACCCATGGCACACAGCAGAAAATTTCACTGGCCGGGGGGAATGCTATCTTCTCAGAATCTTCTGGATGACAGGATACCAGAGACTGTACAAAGTGAGGGCTTAAGGCAACCCTGAATTGCTCTGTTTTTCTTCTTTTCATTTTCATTTTTATTTTTTGAGACAGGGTCTCACTCTGTCATCCAGGTGGGAGTGCAGAGTTATTTCTTAACCACAGTGTCTACAGATTTCTTAAGCGAGATTTGCACTGTAGACAGTGACGTACGTTTTTTCACTTCTCTTTTGATGGAGATTGGGTCTACCATAATGCCTGTGAAGTTGCTCGTGAACAGAAAAAACACTGAACAGTAAATGCATTTTAAACACAATTGATTTAGGCCTGAGCTTTCCCCCATTAAACACTGCTCAAGAAGGTTCTCAGCATTTGAGAATTCAGGGGACACCAAAATGCCAGCTATATGGCTTGAAAAGATGAGTCAGCTCCTGAAAGAGGTAAAAAGCGAGGGTTGGCAATTAAAGAGGAAATGTCAAGCCAGGCAGGGCAGGCCTGAGGCATCCCGTGCTCTTAGCAGGTGTAATTGTCCAGATCAGAGTCCTGGGCGGCCAGCCTGGCCCGGGCATCAGGTGGTGAGGAATAGCACTCCTGACCTTTCAGCCCTGCAGCAGAGGCCTTTGCCCCAGGAGCTGGCAGACATAATTTGCTCTGTGGACTGAAGTTGTGGCAAGCACCTGTGGGGACGGGGACTTCTCTCTGCAGCATGTGAATGCAACTCTCCAGGATGTGTGTTTCCCTCCTGAAACCACACCTAGCTGCAGCCCCTGGCTGGGGAGACTCAGCACTGCAGTGCTGAGCAGGTCTTTGGTGAACTGCAATGGTTTCATTCCCTTTGTCACCTCTTGCTGGATGACAGCCCGGGCAGGAGCACCAGCCAGGGGGACTTGGATTTGAATTTTGCCTTGTTCTAGCTGGACGACTTTGAGATTCCATTTATCACATGGAAGGTGGGGGCGGCGACGTCTACTGGAAAGTTTAGAAAGCAAAGCGCATCCATCCTACTGGGCAGGAGGAAATGCTGCTGCTTTTCCCATCTCCCACATTTTCCTTATTTGCCAGCTGTTGAGCATGCTCTTGCGGCAGACCTCTCCTTTCTTTCTGCTGATGTTCTATATTCCACATGGTTTTCTGCCTCTATAGATAGCTTCTCTGGCCCTTGGCGAGTTTTCCTGTCCATTAACCTCTATCAAAGCTGATCTATCATATCTCAGGCTCTTGGTCAAAACAGGAAATCGTCATCTCATGTCTCCTCCTATTAAGTAGAGAGTGAAGCCTTCAACCTTTAGGCTAAAAGATAAGTGACATCTATTTAAGACTCTGTTGACCTGTGGGTGGCTCTGAGCCCCACTGACCATTAGAAAGGATTTGCCAAGGGACTGAGAGCCCGTGGCCCTGAGAGGTGCAGCCTTCCTCTAATTTCAGGACCGTGTCTTGTTCTTCACAGCTGTTTCTTCTGCAGTTCTCCATTCATCTTTGTTCTCATAGTCTAGGGCGGGCTGGAGTCTGGTTCTGAATTCCTTTAACAGGAAAGCTGATTCACTTCCAGATCTTGCCAACTTTCCTCTTGGAAGTTGGAGTCTGTCAGATGGGTCCTGGTCTTAAAGGACTCATTGCTGTCTGGTTCCTCCTGAAGCCACTTCCCATACTGAGTTGGGGTCCCTTGCTTTTCAGCATCAGCCTAAACAAACCCAAGACCACCACACCTGCTGCATGATAGGTTTTGAACTGATGGTTTTCCCTTTCGGGACTAGTTCTAATGCTGATTCCCTTCTCTTAGTTCCAGATCTTTTCTTTTCCTCTGGGACAGAGTCTTGCTCCATCACCCTGTCTAAAGTGCTGTGGTATCATCATAGCTCACAGAAATCTCAAACGCCTGGGTTCAAGCAAACCTCCTGCTTCAGCTCCCAAGTAGCTGGGACTACAGTTGCCTGCCATAATTCCTGGCTAATTTTTCTGTTTTAGGTAAAGACAGGGTCTTGCTCTTGCTCAGTCTAGTCTCCAACTCCTGGCCTCAAATGGTTCTCCTGCCTTGGCCTCTCGGTGTGCCAGGATTACAGATGTAGACTACTGTGCCCAGCCAGTTCCAGTTCTTTTCATCTTGGCTGCTCCATTTGCTCACACATTCATGGAGCTGAAGGTGTCCTGACTAATCTCATAAACACATCCTACCCATAGTAGTGATTTATGACTTGTGTTCATTCTTTCACACTTTCCAAAGTCTTTCAGGCAGCTTTCAAGCCACAATACTTAAAGTTGTTCTGTACAAACAAGCAAACAGAAAGACGGGATCACTAAATAGAGGAGGGGGTTGGAGAGACACCAGAAGCCTAGGTTAAGGATGTTCTTGTCCGTAAACACCAAATTTTCAATTGTGTTTGCTAACAGTTGAAGCACAAACAAAAACACAGGTAATGGCAGTTCTCTTTTCTGAATAATGGTAGCAAACTCAGATCTTTCTCAATGTTAATTTTATCCCTTTAGGGTAACAGTGCATTATTTTAGCTGAAATTTCTTGAACATTCTTAATAATAAATTGGATGGAAAACATTTTAAGCATCAGGATAAGTCAATTTGATTCAACCAATATTGATTTATTTTTTAACTAAACAAGCTTGCCAAGTACCTGATCTGTCCATGTGAAACATGGCTCATGCTACAAGAGAGAAAGATACAGAATGTCCCCTTGAGGAGCTCATAGCTTGGAAGGACGGGTGAGAGATGCACCCATATATTTACAAAGCAAAGTAGAAAGTAGTAACAGCTGTATAAAAGTGGCATAGAGGCATCTATGGTTCACAGAGGGATGTGATTGAGGCAATTAGGGTCTGTACAAGTAGAGATGGTAGGAGGGATAAGTAGAAGGAAAGGTCATTTGAAGGTGAAGGAACAGTGACCTAAGGCACATACGTAAAAGTCATAGGTTGTGTTGGGGAAAAAGTCAGTGCTAGGGAGTCCATGGCTAGTTAACTGGGTTCTAAAATATCTTCTTGGAATATTGGAGGGGAAGTCAAAGACTACGACAGTATCATGATGAATGGGTCAAGGAGTGTCTAGAATGCCAAGCTTAGAAGGCAGGGGTATTTAGAGGAAGGCAGGTAGCCCAGGATTCATGTCTAGTATTTTATTTTGTAAGCAAGAGAAGCCAGTGGGGGTTGGTATGGTTTGGGCCACAGAGGGCTATGTCCAGAATTGGGCTTTAAGCAAATTATTTTGTCAGTTGCGTGTTGGAAAAAATGGAGGCGGGGGACTGGAGACCAGTGTTGATGCTGCTGCATCAGTTCAGAGAAGAGGTGAAGACAGAATGAACTGGAGCTGGAGTAGGGAAGGAGGAGAGGAGCGATGGATGCAGGAGACAACGTGGTCAGTGCCTTTCCATAGGTTCTGAGCTTTTTTATGCACCCTCTTTGCCTTGGCTCTGCATGAGCAGAGGGCAATGAAGTGAGGAGGCTGAGTGGGCATTGGAGCTGGGTAGACAAAGGTTCAGATCCCACCCTACCACTCACCAGATGTATGATTGTAGAATAACTTCATTTTCTTTGGCGTCTCACTCCTAACATGAGAGTAAGAACATTTGACTCACAAGGCCATGGTGAAAATCAAATGAGAGAATGAATGTGAAGTGTTACCTGTGGTGCCTGGCTAGGTCTCTGTTGCCTAGATGTTCTCCTGAATCCTGGACCACAGACTACTCTAGTGCTTTTCCAGTTGCCAAAAACTTACCTGCCTCCTTGACCTTGAACTTGGCTTTTTGTGTGTGGTATTGTCTATCTCTTCCTGGATCTGTTCTACTGCTTGATGTTGACTTTTGCTACATGGATTTATCTCTGCTGTGCCATCCTATATGGTAGCCACTAGCTGTAGAGGGCTACTGAGTACTTATAATGTGATACACAGGTGTAAAATATACACTAGATTTCAAAGAAACATGTAAAACATCTCATTTTGTTATGTTGGTGACACATTGAAATAATGGTTATATTAAATTAAATAAAAATTATATTTTTTATAATTACTAAAAATTAATCTTATAATTTTTAGTTATATATTACTAAATTACTAAAAATATTACTAAAAATTAATTTTACCTGCTTTGTTTTTCTAAAAAGTATGACAATGAAGTAAGTTTACTAAGGACTTACTTGGTGCCAGGCACTGTCTTAGGCACTTTTGAGTCATTTAATTGTCACAACAATTCTATGAGTTATTAGCTTTGATATTTTTTAAACCATAAATCTTTTATTTTATGTATTTTTTTTAAATCATAGCTGATTACAGCTATGAATGAATAAATGATTACATTAATGCAATCATGGGGTACAATGTGCTGGTTTCACATACAATCTGAAATAGTTTCATCAAACTGGTTAACATAGCTTTCATGTCATTTTCTTAGTGAAACTTACTAAATGTAGAATATACATCTCTTAACACAATACCTAAGAAAATGACATATTAGCTTTGATTTAAAGGAAACTGAGACCCAAAAGGTTTAGGATAATTCCTCAATCAATCACCCATTTCTTTTTCCTTTTTAAAGTGTGGCTACTGGGGAATTTAAAATTGCACATGTGGCTTGCATCTGTGGCTCACATTATGTTCCAATTGGATGATTCTGTTCTAGGTCAGAGGTTGGCAGATGTGCTCATGGGCCAGATCTGGTCCTCTTTTTTTTTTTTTTTTTTTAATGGCCCAGAAGCCCAGAAGAATGGGTTTGATGTTTTTATAGTTGAAAAAAAATCTAAAGAAGAGAAATATTTCATGAAAAGTACGTGAAATTTGAATTTCAAATGTCTCTAAACAGAGCTTTAGGGGAACATTCATATATGGCTGTTTGCATGTCATAGCATTAGAGGTAGGTTGTCATCATGAAGACCTCATGGCCCATAAAGCCTAAAATTTATCATTTGACCTTTTACAGAACACATTACAGACTCCTCCTCTGGACCATATTCTCTTGAGTTTGGATTCTTTCTTCTGTCCTGACTGCTGGCCCCTGCATTGCTATCCATTCTTCTGAATCACCCTCACTCATCTGTACCCTAGGGCCTGTCACAATGCTTCTCGGTTCTGTACCCTCCACCTGCTTCCACATGTAATTCGCCTCGGACAGGCTGTCATTCTCTCTCAGCCGCCTGTGGCAGCTGCAGGAGGCTCCTGTGGAGGTGACTTGCACATGATCATGGACGGAGCCACTCCATTAGGGTTTGTGCCATTGCTGTTGCCATCTTGGCATTTGCTTTGTGTGGGTCATGATTTGCGATAAGCCAAGCAGAAATGTGCTGAAAACACCAGCTTCCGAGGCTCACCAATTGCCGCGGGAGACAGATGGCAGTGCTGCCATTGTGATGGGAATGGCCATCTGTTTTTACCAGTGCGGAGGATGTCACTGGGGGGAGAACTCAGGCAGTGGAATGAAAACATCTGTTTCCAAACTCAAATGTGGTGTCTCCAAAGAATGCAAGACAGTGACAACTGAGGGGAGATCCTAGGTCCCATGGACAACTTTAGAAGGAGTCCCTCCCTCATCTTTATAGCCCCCCATCACCAAAACCCTCTTTCTTTAAGAAAATTTTATTACTTTTTAATTTTTTTACTATAAAAGAAATACATGTTCATTGTTAAAAAAAAAAAAGAAGAAACAACATGCTTTGGTCAAGGAAGGTGCTGGAACTTGAGTCCGATTTGCAAACAGATCATGCTGACTTCTGAATTTTCTCTTTGCAATAATGTAAGTGTCTGTTACCAGTGCTGGCTTTTCTTCCTGGCTCTATTTCTGTAGGATGAATTCTTTCTCAGGAGAATGTCCAGGTCCTAATTTAAAAAGCCTTCAGGTGGGTCTTCCCTGTCAGTTCATTTACCTTGCCTGGGCTTATCTGAATCCCAGTGGTAGGTACAAATTAGGTTCAAGATTCTGACAAGCTTGGCAGTGAGAAATTTGAGGTCAGATACTGCAGTTTTCTAGTTGGTCTCTGGCTGCCTGGTACAGTACTTATCCAGATAGAAGCGCTCGAACATATATGTGGGGATTAGAATTGCCCACATCAGCTTTGCCCTGACTTCCCCAAACTCCGTTTTCTCTCTGCAGTCTTTCAGGGTGCCCCATTCAAGCCCTCCTCTCGCCTTCTGAACTAGTTTTTAACTCTCATGGAAATAAATTTGTTTCTCCCATGTCTCATTGGTTAAGGGCCAAGGTCTTAGTGAAGGAAATGGAAAAGCTACCAGGAGCCAAGAGAAGTTAAGATAGACCCCTATAACTCCTGATCATGGACAAGAGAGTTGTCATTCCTGTCTCAATGAATCCTCAGATTTCCATTGGACTATTGTTAGCACACTTAGATTATACTTCTTTTTACTGGAGCTATTTAAAATGGGTTTATTCCTTCACACTGAATATGCCTTGAGCAGAACACTCAACATTCTTTCAAATAAAACACAGGGAATCAAAGAGGTTCTTCTGCATTTTTAGGAGGTTTTACTGGGGCCCATTTCTTTTGATCCTCAGAGCAAATGGTCTTGTTGCTCCTACTATCCAGGTCAAAAGAAGTCATTGAGTGTGTTTTGTGATATATCATCTGTATAACTCAAAGCAAGCACAGGACACTCCTCTTTTCTTCCTTTGGGAGGATAGAGGTCTTGGCATTTTTATCTGTATAGCTTTCTGAGAATCTCAATTATTTATTCTTTCAATTTTATATCCATTCAATGAATATCTGCTGATAATATCTGAGAGTAGACTCAGGGATACCCTGTCACATTTTGTGAATGATGACATATAATACAAAACCACAAGAGATATATTGGGTAGACATAAGGCAATGCAGAGAATTAAGGCAGAATGATGTAGCTAGAAGGCCACTATGTTGGATTGGGTGGTAGATGGAGGCTACTCTGGGGCATTGGCATTTAAGGCAATATCAGAATTTCAAAGAGGAGTGAGTCACGTGAAGGTCAAGGGGGGTCACAGGTCCTGACATGGGATCAAGCATGAGTGCTCTAGGGACAGAAAGAAGGATACTTATTCTGGATGGAGAAGTAGAAAATGATGAGGACAGAAAAGTAGGGAAGGGACATATAATGTAGGATCTTGTAGGTCGGGGGAATAGATCATTTTAAGTGTTACAGATACCCATGGTATAATTTACATACTGTAGAAGTCACCCATTTCAAGTTTACCAATTTAGTCAATTTGCATAGGTATGCAACCATCACCACACTACAGTTTTAGATCACTTTCATTATCTGTCCTTCCCCAAATTATTCCTGTTCCTTTGCCATCAGTCTTCATCCCTACCCCCAGCTCTTGTCAAATCTCCGGTGATTATTTCATATAAAGGAATCATTTGATGTGTAGTACTATGCATTCAACTTCTTTCTCTGGCTTTCTTCTTGAGTTTTTGAGATCCATTCATGTTACAGCTGCTACTTTGTTTCATTTCTTTTCTTTTCTCTTTTACCTTTCTTTTTTTATAAATGCTGCCTGGAAGTTCATTGTATGGATAGCTCATGTTTTATTCATTCATCTGCCAAAGGATGGCCATTCTCTTTTCCCTAGTTTTTAGTTATTATAAATAATAGTAAATAACAAAGAGCCCTGGAGGGTTTTAAGTAAGTAAATGAGTGACATGGTAAGATTGTCACACAGGAAGCTATCTGGGGCCTGAGTTGTTGAGGGTGGAAAGAAGCACAGGACGGAGACAGGCAGGGCAGTGAAGAATCTGTTGCAGCTGCTGAACTAGACAAGCACGATAGTACTTAGAACGGGAAGATAAGGTAGCAGATATGCTGAGAAGTTCATCAGTGTGAACTTGTGGCATGTTTTAGAAGAGAGTGAGAAGGATGTTGTGATAGGTTGGATGTAATATGAGAAGAAAGGCTTGGTGAGCAGGGAATAAGCAATTGTTTTGATGTGCTTTTATTTCTGTTCATTGTTCCTTAACTCACCCAAAACAAAAAGTGAAATTTATGATTAGAGACGATGAGATCAAGTCATTTTACCCAATTCCTTTCTTGGTATTAGGGAAACTGAGAGAAAACAAATTAATCATCACCCTCATTTTTTTTTTTTTTTTTAGAGACAGTCTCACGTTGTTGCTTTCGGTAGCATCACTGGTCACAGCAACCTCCAGCTCTTGGGCTTAGGTGATTCTCTTGCCTCAGCCTCCCGAGTAGCTGGGACTATAGGCACCGGCCACAATGCCAAGCTATTTTTTTGTTGCAGTTTGGCCCGGGCCGGATTTGAACCCGCCACCCTTGGTATAGGGCCGGCACCCCACTCACTGAACCACAGGTGCCGCCCAACTTCCATTTTTGATGAAACAAAGAAATATCCACAACCCCAAACTATGAACACTCAAGTGTGCCTGTCTCAAACTGTGCAGTCTGGGCCAACAGGAGAGGAGGTGCTGAAATCCAACACTACGAACGTTTGCATGTGTCCCTCAGAAACTCATGTTGGAAATTTCATCCCCAGTGCCACAGTGTTTGGAGGTGGCACCTAATGTGAGGTGTTTAGGTCAGCAGAATTCCACTGACAGGAAGAAATTAATGCTGTTATAGCAGAGGGAGTTTGTGCGCTCTATCCTTTCTTGCCCTATACTTTCTGACTTGCGATGATGCAACAAAAAATCCCTTACTCCACACTGTCACTTTGATCTTGGACTTCCCAGCCTCCATTTCTATGCAGTATAAATTACCCAGTTTGTCGTATTAAGTAGCACAACCCACACTAAAACAAGCACTTTTTCCTTAAAAGTAAGAATTGCAATTTTGAAAGAAATGTCTCTAACTCCCCATGCTATGGAATCATTGATTGAGCGAAGCCCAGAGGTTTGGATTTCTCCACCATCTCACCTGCTGACAGAGGCAGTGGGGAGGCGTCTGGAAAGCCTGCGGGAAAGGACGGGTGATCCCTGAATGTTATACTCAGCCAAGACGCTTTTCCAGGTCATAGACAAGGCAACATGTAAATATTTTAAAGCCTGCAAGAACTCAGGTGATATAGCATTCCCTTTATTCCCTTTTGGAAGTTTACTTATTTTAACTAAAAATAGCACGTATAGTATAGCCTTGTTCTTGTTATCTATTTACCCATTTATCTCTGTCCATCTCTCTGCCTATCCATCCATCCTTTCTCCTGTCTCGCTTTCTCTCTGGAAATTATCAGAAATGAAAGTCACCAAATAACAATAATTTTTTTTTTTGGCTGATTGAATTTGTAGTCATTTTTTAAACTTTGTTTCTTTTTATACTTCTGTCTGTTCATTTCTTAAAAGGAATGAGATGTGCTATTTACTAAAGGAAAAGTATGAAATAAGCACAGATAAGTTGTGAGCATAAGAAGGAAAGGCACATGTCAAAGGCAGTGGAGCCAGAAGCCAGGAGGAGCTGTGGCCTTCCTGGATTTCTTTAATAGCTGTGCCAATACTAGACTGTACCCCTCTGGAATTCTTAAAATCTCTCGGGTTTAACTACTAATATCAGATTTCTATTAAATGTAGCTAAATGCAGCTGACAGCAAAATCAACAATATGCTAGGATATATATTTTTTTATTTTTGGAGAGATAGAATCTTTGTTGCCCAGGCTGGAGTGCAGTGGCACAATCTTAGCTCATTGCAATCTTGACCTCCTGGTCTCCAGTGATCCTCCTGCCTCAGCCTCCTGAGTAGCTGGGAGTATAGGCATGTGCCACTGCACATGGCTCAATTTTAAATTTTTTTGTAGAGATGGGATCTTGCCACATTACCCGGGCTGGTCTTAAACTCCTTTCCTCAAGTGATTCTCCTACCTTGGCCTCCCAAAGTTCTGGGATTATAGGCATGAGCTACTCTGCCCAGCCCATGGTATGTATTTATTTATTTTTTTTTTTTGAGACAGAGCCTCAAGCCGTCACTCTGGATAGAGTTCCGTGGCATCACAGCTCACAGCAACCTCCAATTCCTGGGCTCAAGCGAGTCTCCTGCCTCTGCCTCCCAAGTAGCTGGGACTACAGGTGCCCGCCACAATGCCCAGCCATTTTTTGGGTGCAGCCGTCATTGTTTGGGGGGCCTGGGCTGGATTTGAACCCGCCAGCTCAGGTGTACATGGCTGGTGCCTTAGCCCATTGAACCACAGGTGCTGAGCCATGATGTGTACTTTTTATTGGGCATATTAATGAAGAGTTTTGTATTCTTTTCTTGTATTGGTTTGTTAATTCAGTTGGATGACTGGTTTTATATTTTTCTTTGAGGTGATCAGAAGATACACTTTGAACTACCTGGAACTGGGGGACATGGTTGCTGACATTCTGTTGAGGTCACAGCCTTTGGAATATTCAAATTTGTTTTCTTACTGTCTTTATTACTATATTTTTGAAGTCAAATTATCAGTGATGATGCATATCCAGTGCTAGTAGATACCCTAGAGAGTTTAGAACCAGGCCTATTCGAGTCTTGTGCATTGATAAAAGGTCACGAGTGTGCAATTTAGTATATTAATAGGAATCTAGTGATTAGAGGTGGCCTTACAGCTCTACTACTAAGCCCTAGTTATTCTCCTAATTTTAATTAGTGATAAGACTTAGAATCCAAACTCATCAGGTTATTATGAGTCATGAGAACAGAATGAGAAAAAAATGACTTTGGGGGATTTAGATAGAAAAAATTATTTTTTAATCAAGAATGTTCAAAAGATCTTGTAAAATCTCTCCTGGCATATTTAAAAGGACAACAGCCTTATTTTTGCAATGACTAATTATTCTTCTGGACAGGAGGGGACACTGATAGGACACTCTCCCTATTCCTCTGGCCCTGCGAACCCTGTGTTACATGAAGTGTTGGCTCTGGTTTGTTAGGAAATAGAATTTTTTAAAGTGGCAAATCAGATTTTTGCAGAATTCTTGCTTAGAAGCAGACATCTTCTTAGTGAGGTTCTTGGGACCAAAAGCTTTGAATGCAAGTGGCACCATGTTTTATCTCTAGCCATGGGCATAGGCCAATCAGGAATGCAGGGCTGAAAGCCAGAACTGGGGTCAGGAGATAGCAGATACTCAGAAAAGGTGATTAGAGTCAAGTCAAGCTAAGTGTCCAGAACTGGGGAAGATCTAGAAATGAGTGATTAAATGGCACAAGGGTAGCCAAACAAGTAATTGGGCTTGTGTAAGGAAATGTTCAAAGGTAGGGTGGAAAGAATAGGTCAGAAGTCACTAAAGTAAATCCAGTGTGGTATCCAGGATCAAATCCTGGAGTAGAAAAAGGACATTAGCAGATAACCAGTGGCACTTGAATAAAGTCTGTACTTTGATTCATTGTATTGTCCCAAGGTCGATTTTAGTCTTGGTTAATGTACCATGGATCTGTAAAGTGGTAACATTAGGGGAAACTGGGTGATGGCTACATGTGAACTCTCTGTACTTTCTTTGCATATCTTCCATGAATCTAAAATTATTTCAAAATAAAGAGTGTAAAAATGTCTCCTGGTAAAGGAAGGCAGAAACTGGAAGTGGGGGAACATGAAGGGAGCTTCTGGGGAACAGGTGTTGTTCTCTTCCTTGATCTGTGTGCTGATTACACAGTGTGTTCATGTGAAAATTTATCGGGCTATACACTTTTGGTTAGTGCACTTTTCTGTACATGAATTATACATTCGTAACAAGTTTACTTAAAAAAATGTTGCATCAGCCAAATAAGACAGGATATGCCTCGAAGCCTTTGAAATTGAGGGAAAATCTGCTTCTGGTTATTTTTTTGAATTCTTGAACTGAGTTCTTTAAAGGGGTTTTGGTGTGAGGAATGACGAGGCTTGGTGCAGTCTTGTGTTGGGGGACTGGGGAACTCGGGGGGGAGCCCTCCTGAGCAAACCTTGGGTCCATATTTATTGTCATAAAGCAGGAAAAAGTATTAAAAGTTAATTATCAGGCATCAGCACTGGAAAGAAGGAACATAGAAAGTGTCAGAATATCTTCAATTTGTTTTGGCAAGACCACAGACCTTAAGTAAGACCTCTGCCTCCAGTACCAAGAGCCCTTTGGAATCTAGAGAATCTTTGTCATAACCATTGGGCCTGGTATTGCCACACCTCACATACACATTCTCTCTTGAAGCCAGTTTTCTGCCCTCCTACATGTACACAACTCACATGCCATTCTCGTGATTCTTTAGGTCTCTCAAGCAGAAAACAAGACCTGTGTTAAAGATCAGGGCTCAGTTTTCCCTACAATTATTCATTGTTGGATTGACTGACCAAACCCAGAACCCAAACCCTACCTCTTTCCCATCAGTTAGGGCAAGAGCAGGATGCGTGTTACTGACTGTAGTGCTATCACTCGGTAGAGCATGGAGTTGCGTTTTCTGTGTAGAGATCCAGTGATGAGTCTGAGCTGCTTGAGTCTCAGCATTTCCTATACCCTTTGATCACCCCAGACGGAACTCTGGCTTCTTTCTCTGCCTTGCTCTCCAGGAGAACACTTACCCTTGGCTGGCATTGTCCTCTTCCCACCCTTTGGCCGGTTTTGCATGTGTGTACTGGATATCTACCAGATGACAAAGGTGGGCCGTGGTTGCTCCAGGGCTGTTTGTTGCAATTGACTTGCATTCTCTCTGCTCAGTCCTGTTTAGATGCTGTCCCTGCCCTGAACCCTTGCTCTGCCCCTCCAATGTTAATCTTCTGAGCCTCTTAATTTTGCATTTTCTTTGGTCTCTTTGGCTTTGGGTTCATGGTTCTCCCTAATAGACTTTGGCTTGTAAGCTGACTTGCCTCGAATCACCTGTTTGGCCCTTGGGTTGAGCTGCCCTTCTGGCTTTGTCACTGATACCTTTCTAGCAGAGGATCGTGGTGCTCATCCTCCTGGCCCACATATGGAGACCGCAGATAAGAGGCAGACTGTTTGTTTGCTCTACTTTTATATCAATCGGACTGAACTTCCAGCAATAGCTTTTGCTTGACTTCTGGCTTCCTTATTAGGGTAAGACAGCTTATTAAAATACCCACTTTGGGTATTTTATATTTCATATTTAGTTCTGGCTTAATAGACCAGTAGATTTACCATTCCACTAAGACCTGTCTCTAGGTTAGAGAATAGTAGGGTGGTAATTTGGGAAAATTCACACATGGAGGTTATGTAACACATCATTATCTGGCTAATCCAATATATTATCCTTGGCTCGACTGCTCTATAGAGGCTGAAAAACCTAAATACACATTACTAAGGCTTCCTTGCTCCTAGAAATGAATCTCTTCATAAAAGAATGAACACAGCTGACACCAACTCTACCTTTTTTGCTTTCCTTCTTGAAACATATGGATCAAATGCCTGGAGTCACTACAGGCTAAGAAGATTACCAAGAAATTGACCTTGCAGCCATGGAGCTACTCTGAGTTGTTCACTCTGAGTTGATTTTTTTTTTAAATAAATCCTTATTTGTTTAAATTAAATAAAAATCTTTCTTCTTTGTTCCTCATTTACCTCACCTATGACTTTGTTTCTCCTTTTCCTGGTTACCTCTTGGGTCTTCAGTTCTCAATGGGAGAGGTGATGTTTCCTCTCTCCACCCAGGAGAAATTTAGCAATGTTTGAAGACATTTTTGATTGTCACAACTTGGAGAGGGCACTACTGACATCTAGGGAGTAGAGGGCAGATGTCTACTGCCCATCCTCTAGTACATGTGACAACCTGCATAACAATAATTACCCAACATAGCACTAGTCTCAGCTTAGAAGCTCTGCTTTAGACCTATCAATCAAATGCATCCCTCTGGTTTAAAGCCTTGGCTATCTCTTGGCCTGTATTCAACTTCTAGGCACAATTACTTTTGGTTCTGAGGAATCCTACTGAATATGGCTCTGTCCTCAGAACTCTACCCTGCTTGGTTGTTACTCCTTCACTGGCCCTGTCCTCAAATCCTGAAAAGGAGATTCAGAGAGGAGTGGGGTGTGGCAGGGCAACACTGTGTTGTTTTCCAAGCAAGCCCAAGGAAAAGGAGGATAAGATAGGAAGCTATTAAGGTAAAGTGTATGGTAGTCTTGTCTGAGCAGTAGAGGTGAAGTGTAATCTTGTCTGTGTCAGGTAAAAACTAGGAGGCCCATGACATGAAAGAATTGGAGACAGATGAGTGGCTGCTAAAGCTGAAGGGCAAGGGCAAATGATACAAAGTAGAATGCAGAGAAATAAGGTGGGAGGCTCAATTAAACTGACATTGCTCAAGACATAAAATTGCACAGAAATTGGAAGCCAGTGTAGATGGGAGCACCATGGAGACAGAGGGTAGAGGTGGCAGATGGGCCCACGGAGGCTCAAGAGGGCTTTGAAATAGACAATGCCTGTCCCAGACAGCCTCCCACACTCTTCTAGGCTAGCAGAAGACAATCACTGGCTGTCCGGGACCTAATTTGCCTCTGATTTGTACTGAGACAACCTGCTAGGTTAACACCTAGCTGTGCCTTCAAGGATAAAAGGAATTTCTTCGCACCAACCCATGTCTGCTCTATCATCTTTTTAAGGACATTTTCTGGTATATTGCATAGCTCAGGAATCAACATTTTGGTTAATTGGACATTTAGTTGACAGAGAATTAACATGAGGTGGCCAGAGTCCTGTGCTTAGAGTCAAAGACCTATATCTCTGTTTGCTTTCTGGTGAATGAGATGAGTTATCCCTTCAGGTTTTGAATCTGCTCACTGGGTATATACACCTGTCCTGTCCTGTCTGTCAGTGATTATGCAGGAATCAAATGAGGTGACATATGTGGGAGTGTTCTTAACATTATATATATATTGAAATATACATATACATAGAAATATATATGTACACACCTACAGAAGATATTATAATATTATCACATAACCAGCCACGAATAGCTATTTTCAAAGAATTAGAATAAAATAAAGGCACATAATGTATACACTGTACAAAATACATTTTATTCTCTTTCAGGATACAGAACCATTTTTCAATATCATAGAAGGAAAAAGAAGAGAAAAAGTAAGCACAGAACTTTTAAAGTCACTGTCCAGGGTTCTGACCTCTAACATGAAACACACAGAGTTGGCTCCTGTTGTTGTGAAACGTAATTAAGATTTTTTTTAGATTATGCAAAAGGTGACTCAGGAGCACAGGTTCCAGAGATCAATTGCTTGTATAACAATAAAGTGAGAGCAGTTGAGTTTCAGAAGGAGCCAGAGAAGGAAGGGGGCCCAGAAACCAAGGGAGAGGAAGGACTGAGCAATGTGGTGGTGTAAAACTCCCCGCTATTCACATCTTCAGACATGTCTGTTGCTCCCTCAGATAACTTGAAAGAATGGTTTCCTCTTTGGGGCACAGGGTGTCGCCACAGAAGGGTGAGGGGCTGAGTTCCAGATCTATGTCCAGGAAGGGCAG
>CAUYON010045271.1:0-45397 GCA_963573935.1 Arctocebus calabarensis
TGGGCGGCTCCTGTGGCTCAGCGAGTAGGGCGCCGGCCCCATATACCGAAGGTGGCGGGTTCAACCCCGGCCTCGGCCGAACTGCAAAACAAAAAAATAGCCGGGCGCTGTGGCGGGCGCCTGTAGTCCCAGCTACTAGGGAGGCTGAGGCAAGAGAATCGCTTAAGCCCAGGAGCTGGAGGTTGCTGTGAGCAGTGTGATGCCACGGCACTCTACCCAGGGCGATAAAGTGAGACTCTGTCTCTACAAAAATAAAATAAAAATAAACTCAAACTTATTCTTTAATAGTTTACAACACCATGCAAGTAATTGTAATAACTGAGGGTTTGTCTCAAAATAAATTTAAGAAACCCTGTTTCAGAGCATGAGTTATATCATTTAACTAAGTCGGGCTTGATTCTTGTCTGAATTGATTTCAGATTCAATTCAACATATATTTATTTGGGATTTGGTCTACTGTCTCAACACTGGAGACACAAAGATGAAAACACCAGAATGGGAGATGTATAGTCTAGAATGCGAAATTCAAATGCATAAGTCATAATTCAAAAATTCAAATGCATAATTATACAATGTGAGAAGTGTTATAGGTCTGTGTCAAATGCCATGGTGGATAATGACCATGCCTAGGGCATTCTGAGGAGGCTTCATGGAGGAGGTGGTATTAATCTGGTTTTTGAAAGATAAGTAGGAGTTCAATAGTTGGAGAGAAATAGTGAAAGGCTCATTGTCAGTAGAAACTGCTATGATAAAGAAGGGCCCTAAAGTATAAAATGTATGATAGAATCAAAGAATATAGTTTGATGTAGGGTATGACTAGAGATCAGTAAAGGAGGCTGAGGTCAAGTTCAAACAGGTCTAGTTCCTATGACAAAAACTTTGGGCTTAGTCCTAGGTACTAATCTAAATCATCAATTCAGAGTATTGATGTTTTCCTCCTGTTACATGAAAATGTGGACTATGTATTTTATGTATCAAACATATCTCATATAAATTTTGCCTCCTCTCCAATACTTAATAATAGATCTATTTTTGACTGCCCTGAACTCTTACATTCATCATAATTTTCTTATTTTCAAAAAAAAATCTATGCTGCTAGATAACAAATGTAACTCACAAAGAGAATGTCCACAGGGAACTTGCTTCAGATCCATCATTTCAAGTTTTCAATCTGGGGAAGCAGATGAAGAAAGGTAGCAAAAAGCAAAAGCCAAATGGGTTGTGAGTTGTTCTAGCTATTTCACCCAGGAGGCTGACATCAATACTCTCAGGGAAATGCGGGGCCCCTCTGTCTTTGGCCTCCTCCATGTGGTGGAGAAAACCTTGCAGGGGGCAGTGGAACGAGCCACGTGTAGGGCTGCCTTCAGCTGCACATAGCCCTGGGACAGAGCCTCTCTCCAAGGTCCTGCCTGTGCTGTGAAAATCTGCTCACAGGGAAAAGGCAGGGAGTTTGGTGGGTGCTTCCAGAATATTACACAAGTCTTTGGAAGAAACAGAAATTAGGTGAGAAGAAGGAAAGATTCTGGTGAACCATGGGCTGTAATTGTACTTCTTAAAGTTTCAGGCAGCAGGTACTTGGCCTTTTTCAAAACTGCTGGAATCTAAGCCTTCTTCCTTAAACATATTTTAAATACTTGCTTCTCAACTGCTTTTTGTTCAGGGACTTCGATCCTTGAGAATACTTAGAACCCAGAATGCTTCCATATCTTTAGTGAGGTATAAAAATAGACCAAGTCTACTATGTTGTCTGGGGCACCATATTTATTAACAAGCGAGGTGATCTGCGTGTATTAATCTATTACTCTCATTGCCAGGAGAAATTTGTCTCTCCCTATCAGCTATGCTTCTTGTTATTACCCCGGGAGCCCAGAAAGTTTCCTGTTTTGCCTCAGCTGTTTTGTTTCACACTAAACTACCACCGGGCACTAGCTACCTTCAGCCTACGTTTTCTTGTAAATCTCACTCCCTTTTCTATTTGGATTTGGTAGAACTGTTTCAGTGATTTTGTAGTATCTGTATTTATTAGTATAAATCGGACAAATAACATATATATTTTCCAAAAAATCATAATAAAGAATTGGCTACCCATACCACATAGACTGAGGAATACCTCCTGCTGTGACCTAGCCCAGCCAGATCATCTGATCACCATTAAGTCTAAGAATTATGGTGAGCCAAGATCCTTCAGAAGCAGGTGGAATGACAAGAAGAGAAGAAGAAAAAGCATGAGACTGCAGGGAAGATTTCCCCCATTAACCCTTACCTTATAAACTGATTTACTTGTGACTTAAAGAGCTGAGCCTGAAATTCCTACACAAAGAGTTTCTTTTGGCTTCATTTTAATATGAGTATTGCAAAGGCTTCCTTCCGATCAACATGTTAGAATGTCATGACAATAATGTTTGCAGTCATTTAAAGAGTCTTTATTATGCACGGAGCAACGTCCAGATCTGTACAATGGTAGTTTCTGGGAATATTAAATGTGCTACAATATGCTAAATACTTACAGGACAGTGGTTGCTATATGAGATCAATAAATACACTTATGGTGACAGTGAAGAATGAACATGAACAGAGTGGCCACATGTAGCAAAAACAAATACAGGGTACACAGTTCAATTTGAATTTCAGAAAACCAACAGATAACTTTTAGTATCCGTATGGTCCCAAATGTTTTTGGGTCCATACTAATACTAAAAAGTATTATGTGATATACTTATTCCGAAAATTATTATCACATGCCATAGTTGAGTTATACCTATACTAAAACATGTATTATTTATCTGAAATTCACATTCACCTGGGCATCCTGTGTTTTATCAAGCAACACCCAATAGGAATGAGTACACATGGAATGGCAGCTTGAGATAAACACTGACCTGCTTCCAGGAAACCAACCTGTTTCTCTGTGAGGACTCATACACTCACCATCTCCTATGCTTATCTGGAACAAACCAGGGTTCCTTCAGTGTTTCTTGATTTGATTCAAATTTCCTGTCTCTATAGTTAAATTAACTTTAGCCACAAGCAACTTCCTGGTGTTTGACCTTTACTAATTTCTGAAAGCTGACAGAAACCTGTTAGGCTTATTCTGCTATATCCCAATATTGACCGAATGTTAGCATTACCCAGGGACCTTTCCAAGATCTTGATGCCTGGATCAAACCCCAGACCAATGACATCACAATGTCAGGAGTGAGACCAAACATGAGTATTTTCAAAGCTTCTCATTGGATCCCAATGTATCACCTGTATCACCTGGGATGAGAGCCATGGCCTCAGCTTACTGGCCCTTGGATGCCTGGGCCAAAGCACAATGATGGCTGCCCCTCCCAGCCCCTGCTGGTATGTGCCCCTTGTGTTCTGTTCCGCCCCTCGCCATCCCTGCCATCAGCATTTCCTCATCTTCTGAAGTAGCACAGTCTGATTCTTGAATAAAGTTGCAGAATCCTTTCAGCACAGTCTGTTTAGGCTATTGCTTTTTGCTCTAGGTTCTGTACCTTAATTGGGTTCTAGAAGAATCCTAGGAAGATGACATTCCTTTTCCCTTTGTGTCATGTGCTGATGGAGTTGGCTTCCCTTTCAACCTGGTTTGAGGCACTTAGAGGTGGAGACTGCGGTGTGAGTTATGGAAGCACCTGCATCTGAGTAAATAAAGACATCAGGCGTGAAATACCATAGGGCCTGACACCATCTTTCCTGGACCAGTCCCCAGGAGAGACAGACAGTCATGGACTAACTCCTTGAGGCATGATGAAGGAGAACTTTGGGGAACAGCTCTACTGAGTCCTCTCTTCTTGATCCCTCACCAGATAATCTACAGTTATAGGACAGTGTCCTTATATTTTGGCCTTCGTTGGGTATGAAGTAGAAAAACTTTGCAAGATTTAGCCCTAGATTTGTAAAGTCAAGTGGATAATCACAATCTGCATGACTTAATGTTGTCACAGAGCTGGTTGACTCACCCACTTTGCTCTGTGCATTTCTGTTGATTACTGGAATTCTAACTGACTGCTTAGTGAAAGGGAAATAATTCATTTTGCAGAGAGAATGTTACATTCCCATGCTTTAACCTGGTTGAAAAATTCAAAGTCTCATATGTCGTTGTGTTTCCTTTTTTGCATTTTAATTATTATGGAGCCTTAAAGAGGGTTCAGTCATTAAGTAATAATCAGATGCTGATTGCTTAAACTCTACCAAGTGTTTGCTCTTAGAAACCTTAGTTCCAGATAATAAATGGTAGGAGTTTATCAAAGCAAATGGCATATACTTTTCCTCTGTTTTGATTCAAATGTATAACAATTTCTACCTACTGGTCTAAATTGGTCCTGAGAATACCTTTTTTGTTAAGCCCACTCACAGCTAGAAGCACCCAGCATCAGCCTGACAATGGAATAATATCTCCCAGCTAAACAAAACAAAAAAGCCAATGGGACAGATCATTCTGTCAATAACCCTAAGCTAAAACTGCAGGGTTTCCTGCTATTTTTAGAACTTGAGGGGAAAAGAATCCTCCTTATTGTAAAAGTGATTCAATTAAACACGCAGTTGGTCACCAGGAAACTCAGCGTTTTCTTTGTGCGCTATTTCAGAGACCAGCGTTCTTTTTATTAAAGTAGAAAATGAACCCCACAAAGGTGGCTACCTTTCAAAGGAAGAACAGAGGGTTCTGGGATGGCTCAGCTACCTTCATCGCACGTGTTGGTCAGAGGTTTGGGGAAAGCAGCAGCATCGCCAGCTGCATGAATTTGAGGAATTAGCTTGACCTCATCACACTAAGATTACAGAAAACTTCTGTCGCCCCCATATACCAAGGGTGGCAGGTTCAAACCTGGCCCTGGCCGAACTGCAACAGAAAAATAGCCGGGCGTTGTGGCGGGCGCCTGTAGTCCCATTTACTTGGAAGGCTGAGACAAGAGAATTGCCTAAGCCCAGGAGCTGGAGGTTGCTGTGAGCCATGAAGCCATGGCACTCTACCAAGGGCAACAAAGTGAGACTCTATCTCTAAAAAAAAAAAACCCCCAAAAAAAACAACAAAAAAGAAAAAAGAAAACTTCTATCCTAACTCTGATTTAGCTCTCCTTGGATTGCAAGCCATAAACTCAGTTTGCCTTTCTTTAGAGATGTCTTGGTGGAACTTTGTAGATTTTGCTCAGTGAAATTATTCTAACTTAAAAATAAAGTTGATGTGAATAAGTACATGAATACTTTGGATAGGCAAATAAAATAAAACTGAGCATGTATAAAACTTTATGCCACTAGGAACTATTGATAAGTTTAAGAGTCAGGCTACCTATTGAAAAAGATACAACATTATATGTAAAATTTCAGACTCACAACTTTGAGACTAGAAAGACCTGAGACTTTCATTGAACCCCTAACTTAGCAGAAATGAAAATCACAAACTATTTTCCTAAAGCCTGTATGATCCATGCTAGAATCAATGTTCAATTTGGACTCACGCCCTGACCTTGGCCTCCCCCTCCTTCCCTGGCCATCTCTGCTCCTTTCTCACTGGGGTGAGGCGAGTGAGAACTCATCTGAGGGGCAAAATTTAAGGCGGTGCCAAATACAATGTGGCAGAGAGAAATAATATTGTAAGGCAATACTTTTAAAAAGAGGAATGAATGTAGGAAAGTCCAAGATGAACTAAATCTCACCCTTTTAAATATGGGCAGGATCTAACAGGGCTGACTAGTCCTAGTACGATGAGTAGGGCAGAGTTATACAAGTGCAAGTTCAGATCCAGTCTTTATGCAAAACTTGGATATTTTGATAGTTGATGGGCGGTAGTTTTCATGGGGATGATGTGCATAGCAGCTTTGATATTTACTCCGCCTCTGGCTCCAAATGAAAAAAATGGCTTTACGCTGAGCTCCTGGCATCTCAGTTCCACTTTGCCTGCCAGTTAGTTGGCTTGTCTCCCCCATTCTACTCTAAGGCCCTTGGAGAGGAGACTCTTGCCGCACCTGTCTCTGAACACCCAGAGCCCAACACAGTGTCTGGCGCTGACTTATCATATGCCTCCCTCTCTCTCTGTTCCATCAGTCTTAGAGTCATCTTTCCTGCCTCTGAGTATCTGCATCCCAGTGACATCTGTGGCATTGGCAGGAGTTACCCTCCCCACAGATGGGCCACAAATGGAAACAGTCTGCAAAGAAGTACGGTTGGGGTGGATAAGATCAGCCACGTGGGCCATAGGTGTGGCTGGCTTATTATTACTGCACAACAGATAGCACTCATTTCGTGAATTAAAAAAACCCATCTATCATGGCATAGTTTTCCAAAGTTAGAAGTATGGCTGGATTCTCCACTTAGGGTTCTACTGGATTGAGATCTGGTATTAGGTAGGCCTGTGGTTCTCAGCCTTTAGAGCAGTGATTTGCACCTGTGGTGTGCTGTGAACAGATATTAGGGGTACCACAAAAATTATAAAAATTGTTAATGAAATTATTTCCTAAAGCAGTTCCAAAGCACACTAAGTATATACCTGTTTTTACTCTTTTTTTTTTTTTTCTTTTTTGATCAACAGAATTTAAGTGTGCTCCGGTTGTTTAACTATAGGTTCAAGTATACTGTGAGATTAAAAAGGGTTGAAAAACACCGTTTTGGAGCTCGGATGCTCTTCCAAACTGTTGGCAGAATTTAGTTGCTTGCATTTATATGACTGAGGTCCCAATTCTCACGACATGTGCTCCCTTCATCTTCAAGCTGACAGTGGCATGTTTAATCCTTCTCATGCTTGGAGTCCTTCTGACTTCCTCTTGTACATGACTTTTTCTACCTGTAGGATGTCATGTGATTACACTGGGCCCACCCAAGTAATCCAAGATCATCTCCCTATTGCAAGGTCAGCTGATTAGTAACTTTAATTACACCTGAGAAGTCTCTTTTGCCATTTAACACAACCACAGCATGACACCAGAAAGTAAAGGTTGTGGAGGCCAAAGTTGTGTCTGCTGCAGCTGGCAAGTCTGAAGCCATCAGCATGGAGGAGCCAGTCATTTGCAGTCCCTGCTGGCACTTTGGGGCTCACCCATCCTTGACGCTTCCCAAGGCATGTGGGAGGATGGGAGTCAGCTGTTTAGAATCACAGGGCTATTCCTGATGGGTTTGAAATCCCTCTTGTGGAATCCCACCTTATCTTTGTCTGGGACTTTGGCATCCCAGAAACAAATTTCTGTGGGAGTTGAGGAAAGGCATCCTGAGTGCTAAGACTATGAGCCCTGTCTGGTCCACTGGTGTGGTCTATCCATTCCTGTGCCCCCCATGGGCAGAATAAAGCATGACCCATGAGGGTCCTCTGGAAATGCTTATTGGAATAAATAAGTGGAAAATGAATCAATAGCATGTTCTATTAGGAGTTTTTGAACTGATATTTATAGTCAACGATTTCCTACCAGCTGTCTCTATATTCCCCCAAATGCTGGGTGGCACCATCAGCTTGCCCAGGCTCTCAGTGGGCAATCATATCATAAATCCTTGCTTCCCTTCTGAGAAAGCTGGGTGGAACATTTCCCTGAAATTTCTCTGTCCTAATCGTTGGTGCTAACACGTACATCTGTTCCTCCTTCCCTATCACCACTCATATTTCTCTAGTTTACACTAATGGCTTCTCATGTCTGTACTATGATTAGAAACTCAAATTATATATGTAGGTTTGGTGTTGAGTTTAAGAATCTACTAGATTTTATTTTTTAACTTGATTTACTAACAATTTGGGAAATCTCTTAACTGTGATTGTTTATTTCTCTTTGACTCCTATGGAAATTTATATAACTCAATATTTATTTCTATACCATCCATACACATGTACACATACACACACATATACACTCGCATACTAATTTTCTTAGTTCATGGGGAAAAAACTGGCTGCAATTTCAAACAGAAGCTCACAGAAAGTAATATTACCCAGTGATTTTATGCCTGGTTTTAGATTTAGATTTTTTTGTTGTTTTCTTTAATGTTATTCCTTATAACTGAAATAAAAATAAGCCACTCCCTGAGTACCTAATTCCAAGAAAAAATGGAGAGTCATGTTAAGTTCAGTTGGTAGATGTGAAATTCTGGTCATCTGATAGATACTTCTTTTGTCATATATTATTTATTTGGTGAACTAGAATTTATAAATTGTGATTTGGCTTTCCTATTATTCTGTCGTGTGTGTGCTTAGTGTGACTTTCCAGAGATCTGCATAAGCCCTGGGTCAGTGACTAGACCGAGTTTTTTGACCACGCAGAACAGGGTAGATGTAGCAGCCCATATAGCCTATGGCTAGGAGCAAGATTTATAAGAAATACCTGTATAGCTCAATAATGGAACACCTTGGTGGAAAGGGCATGGAGAGGGATTTAGCTCTCCTAACAAGCATGAGAGCTCGCGAGATGAGAGCAGTGGTGAATTGGCAGTCTCTACACCTGTGGTGTTGAGAGGCACGAGATCAGCCTTATATTAGGCTGGAGGAGAAGGCAGTCGGGAGCATGCGCATTCTATCACGGCCCTTACTCTGACTCTGTCTCCTCTCCTGCCTGCAGAACGCCAGCACGGCGTCTCTCTGCTGAAGATCACCAAGCTCTGCTAAAGACTAAGGATCTATCTTTCTAAGAGGACTGTTTTATTCTAAGTCTCACTCTCTCTCTCTCCAGCTAAAGTAGATAGCCCTCAGGCACCCAAGAGAAACTGAACCTGAGCAAGGTAACTTAGCGGTCCACGTCCGGAACCTAGTTAAGCTGGGCCCGAGACCTGACTAGTCCTGGGCCCTGACAAGTGGTGTCAAAAGTGACATGTGACAGGTAGAACTCCTTGGACCCAACTCATGACAGAGTGTATTTCCCAAAGAAATATTTCCGTCAAAGTTCCCAGTTACTTCCTCCTAATGGGGCGCTTGCAAGTCACGGCGAGTCCCTGACCTCGGTCATCTCCCTGTAACAAAGATCTCAGGAAAATCCTGCTGTATCCAAATGTAAATTATCAAAACTCACAGGCTATAAAAAAGGTAAAGAAAAGGCCCTCCCCGCAAGCATCAAGATTCTGCCCTGCATGTCTAAACACAAAAAGCACATAGTACATCACAGCCACACAAATTCAATTCCCAAAGCATGCCAGATGGTGGGGGCAATTTTAAGGGGCAGGGAGGAACCACCGTAACAATGTCTTTGCAGCTTTGTCAAGTGTGAACCTCGTGTGAGGGGAAAATGTAAAATGAAATGTATGCAGAGACCTGTTCGCTCACTGCTTGTAACAGGTTATTTTAATCAGATGGGATGTTGGCAGTGGCCTGGTTGCCACACCTTATTATGTTACAAAGCATCACATACTTTTTGGATGGTGGGTTTTATTAAGGTTGTATTTAATGTCATAGATCAAAGATGAATTAAAGCCCCAGTGCCCGTTTTCCTGGTTTCATTTCTCGTGAAGGACCACAGAGCAGTTACAACTCAGTATAATGCTGACACACCACAGTGCATCTGGTGGTCATTTTTTCCAGTCTTGAACGTTGCTGATTGAAAGAGAAATGAGAAGTATGGCCGTCAGCTCACCCAAAGTCACAGCCACCCAGAGTATCCATGGGTGTAGATAGGAGTTCACAAAAGGAGCTTCTCTTAACACAAGACAATCACAACATTTCAGGTGTGTGTGAGTGTGTGGCTGAGATGCTGCCTTGAAGTTACAACACTCGCAGAAGTGCAGCAGGTGCTGGCAGTGAAATGTAAGCTAGCCCTGTAATAAAAGCTCCTGGGAATGCAGAGGATGCCTCGGCATTAGGCATTCTCCTCGTGTTTCACATAAATGCATCCTCTTCTCAGGAGCAGACGAGCAGTGCATTTGCACCGGCTCATTCAAATTGAATGTTGGTAAAAGGAGAGTCCTGAGCAAACAGCGCAGTCTGGCATCTTTGAAGGCAGGAGCAAGGTTAAGCTGTCAGGCGCGTTCTCTGCCATTTATCGGATGTTTATTTACTGGCCTCAGTGTGCACCCAAGGTCCCTTGCAAAGAGGCACAGATGGGATGACTGATGCCTGCGTGGCACCCATGCAATTTTGCCTGGGCTCTTTTGGCCAATAAAGTTCAAGTCTTCCTTTGTGGCTTCACCTGCTGTTCCCAAGCTTGCCGTGGATAATGTTTTGCTGGAAGAGAAAGCTCCTCCAGAGAGGCAGTTTGTATTGTATTTTTCTTTTGTTCTTCTTTTTCAAGGCTGCAGCTTTAACTTTGTCACAGCAAGGGTAAGGAGAGCCAGCCTATAAAGCGCTTTCTGCAACATGCTTTTTCAATTAGTTTCAGCAGGAGCAGAGCATCACCAGCAGCAGCGCTCGCTTGTTCTCTAGTCATGTGCTATGAGAAATAAAGACTCTGTAGGGCAGTGAACCTGAACTTGGCCTATTCATCCATACTGCATTGAGTGATTGCATGGAGTGGAGTCAAATGCCACTTGGGGGTGAAGAGCACTCATCATCTTGCATTCCTGCTGGATATATTAGGAAGGACCCTTGACAGAATCCAGTAATTAAAAGGTAAACCATGAAGTGTGTGCTGTGTGTAGGACCATGTGAGCTGAGGGGAGATTGCACTAGGGAAGAGGGAGTTCTGTTTCACTTTTTTAGGAATGATGTGTTTCTTAGATTTCTTTTGGTCAATGGATCAGAAGAAAGGGAGAGATTTCAACTTGCTATTGACATATAATCCAGAGGTTACTTTCATACATGAAGATATCGTCTTGTTCCTAAATGCTCTGAACTTTATGGTACTTCTCTCCTTGAAGTAAGCATGCTCGTAATGGGAATCTTAGTGAAAAGAAAAGTTTTGACCACAGAAATCAACTAATATAATCTGTGCTGCCTCTGTCTTCTTTCAGGTGAAATCTCATCTTGAGAATGCATTTGGGATTTTGAAGTAGTCGTTTTATTTGTTTGCTTCTCCAAAATCTAGTAAGAAATGGCTTTTAGAGACATGAAAACCCTAGGAAATGTGACTTGTGCTTTAGATTCATTTCTAAAGATATAGCGTTACCAGCATCCCTTAGGGGATAATCTTGAAGCGAGGGAGTAGTTCTAAGTTAAAGCATGTCAGCTGCTTAATGAAATTTAGTGCCATCTTTTGTAAATCATTTTTACGTGTGTTGGGTTTAAGTGAAAACTCTTTTTGAAGTAAGCTGTGTCTTTTGGCAATGTGCGTTGCATGCAAGTAATTAATGAATTTTCTGACTGTAAACTTGTACCTAGTAAATCTCTTGTCCAGCTCTTTGAGCTCTTTTACAAACTGCATTAAAAATAGAAAGATAGGTTTTTAATTAAACTATGTATTGGCTTTGCCCACAGGGATCTGAAATGCAGATATGTGGGCATGTGGACAGTGTGAGTCCATTGTTTCTCATAGATTATTCATATAGATTGAATTTAAAAATAATTCTGATGCTCTTTAGACCTACACAGCTGAATCCATTGAATATCTATTTCAGTTAACACCGAATTTGAATAGGCATATACATTTTTATAAAAACATATCTGGTATATACCATCATATATTTATTTACATATATTTTTATATATGCATATTTTATTGATCCATTCTTCTGTGTGTGTGTATCCTCCAGTAGACTTTGTTCAAAAGGTTAAATTGAGAGCAATACGATTTGTCAGCAGCAGAGTTAACAAGACTTAGAATAAAGCACGCTTGGCATATAAATATTGGTTCTCAGAAGGAAGGATATTCAAATATGCATCATTGAATGGTATTTCACTTGAGAAAAAATTCAGGGATTCATTGTGGCATAACATGTAGATTATTTCAGCTCTAGAAACTCTGCATCTGATCTAAGGATTAGAGGATGGGAATGGGACAAAAATTTAGGGGAGAAATGCAAGGTCTTTGGGGAAAATTGGTATCAGAAGTAGTATCTTCTAATGGATTCTATGCTGGCACTAGGAATAAACTAGTAACTTGCTGACTTAGTAGGAAAAAATAATTTTGAATGATAACACATTCTTCATTTCTTGAGCCTATGAAAGTGCATCTTTAGCCCTCTCTTTGGTTTGTCTGTTTCATTTCTTGTTTAAGGTATTATGTTCTTCCAAGGAATACTTTCTTAGTGAGTTTTTTAAAGGTAAAAATACATAGTTTTATGGGATATTTTATAGCAAAATGTCAGCATGAAAATCAAATACTTAATAAAATGCGTTACTCAATTTTCAGAAAGAGTTTTGCAGCATGAGAACTCAGTTTAGAAAAGGGCAAGCTGAAAGAGCAAAGCATAGGATTAGTACCAGATTTTCTTCATGTTCAATTGAAGTTGAAATTTTATTTTCTTTAGTGAGTATGTACAGCTGCATAACGGTAGAGGGAGGGGAGATAAGCTGGATCTATGTTTCAGCTACTCTAGATGAGCAATCGAAGATTTTTGTCATGTGAACTATTTTAGTTGAACTTAAAGTAATTATCTGGCCCCCTCATGAAAGATGTCCAGAACCCCACTGGAACTGAAAGTTGCTGTAAGAATCATTTCTGTGAGCGCCCAACAGTCAAAGCAGCTGAGAAGACTTACATGACGCTGGAAGTCAGGAACATCTGTGCCTGATTTATTTCCTAATAGGATTTATCAAAGCAATTGTGATATCTTATATTTACAGAGCAGCCTTCGTGAAGAGCTCAGAGTGTGTTTTGAACATTATCTAATTATCAGAATGACACAGGAAATAGAGAGCTCAGACTATCTGTACTCCACAACAGAGAGGTAAAGCAATTTACCCAAGATGGCTCAGAAAAAAAGCTGATACGCAGCCAGGAAATGAGCCAAGGTGAGCTCCATGGGTGAGTCTGGGAACTTTTGTCTCTCAGACACAGTGGGAGGCTGGGAACTTGTGTCTCTAAGGCACATTCTCAGTGTGCTCCTAGGGTCCCCAACCCAAGAGGAATTTGTTCTTTCTGAACTTCAAGGACACCATCCCAACAATTTGTGGTTCTAGGATTCTAATGTCCTGTCTGACATCGCAATGATCAACTGGAATGAGAGCAAAGAAGGCCATGCCTGTAGGCTGCAAATCCAGGGCCACAGATGTCACTTGAGGTCTTTGCAGCCAACAGAGAGAGCAACAGGAGCTATGACTTCCCAATGTTTAGATGCAAAAAACATTGAATGCTCTTTAGAAGCCTGTTAACTGTAGAGGAAAGAGTTGGGATGCTTTCTCACCTTTGACACAGGAACCCAAAAACTGACAGGAGACAAACTTCCTTCAGTGTTTTAGTTCGTAGTTATCAAGGCAGGCCAAGGCTACTCAAAGTTGAATTAAAATTAAGAAATTAGCAAAAAAGTTTTTATACACCCACGAAGACTTATTCGTTCTCTCTTCTCTGCTTTATTAGGGCTAATTGTTAAACAAACTGTGTATCATTACAAGATAAAAAAATGATTTCACATACATAAAAGTTAGCAAATACACACCAAAGTAGTTGCAACTTAGCATCTTATGTACATTCATAGGCAGTTTAATGGCAAGATAGGGACCTTCTAGAAGACCATTACAAATTGAAACTGTTCTGGCTGTGGTCAAATTGTAAATGCAGGCTTGGGGCCCATAGCCCAGTAGTTAGGGCACCAGCCACATACACTGAGGCTCAGCCCAGGGCCTGATAAAAACAAACAAATAAACAAAGACAACAATGAGAACTGCAACATCAAAAAAATAACTGAGTATTGTGGCAAATTCCTGTAGTCCCAGCTACTTGGGAGGCTGAGGCAAGAGAATTGCTTAAGCCCAGGAGTTTGAGGTTGCTGTGAGCTGTGATGCCACAGCACTCTACCAAGGGCAACATAGAGTCTGTCTCCAAAAAAAAAAAAAATAGTGACTGCAGTAATGACACAGTAATCCAGAAGTCGAGTGGGGCAGATGAATGCAGGAAGGGAGTTCTCAGAATGGAGTGACTGTGCCTGGGGATGAGCCCCAGTAATCTCTAAGGTCTTAGCGCACGGCCTGGCACCCACGGTATTCTTACAGTGCTGCTGCATCTGAATCTGAAGGGTGGGGAAGCAAGCTCAGAGGGAGGTGGCCTCTGGGGACAGTGGACCAGGCTCCAGGCTTTCAGAGAAGGCTGAAAGACCAAAGAACTAGGGAAGAGCAAGAGGACCAGGTAGAGACTGAAGGAACCCAAAGAATCCATACGGTCACTGGTGCTGAGAATCAGGGACAGAAACGTGAAGTCTGGCAGGGAAGGTAGCTCTCTGTACCCCCTGTGGAAAGGCTCCTGTAAGACACGTGAATCCTGTGAGCAGAACATAAAGGCCCCTAATAAGTGAGGGTTAAAGGCTGCAAGAAAAGCTACAAGAAGGAAAATGGATAAGAGAGGGAGGAACCTCTTTTCCCATGACTCAGGTGCTGAGAAAAGTAACTTAGCTCTAAACAGAGTTGGGAAGAGGGGGTGACCCAGCACCAGAGGGGAGGACGCAAAGACTGAACAGAGGCTTGTGAAGTTGGCAGGGTTGGGAAGTGGAGAGCGCTCAGAGGAGACCAGGGAAGGTCTAAACCAGGAGTACCTGATATGATTGTATGCCTGGGGACTCTGTGACTCAGGGAAGCTGGAGGCTTTCCTCACCTGCACTCAGTGACTCACGTAGTGTAGCATAGTATGCAAAAATTGTTAAAACTGTGCTTGGTGCTGTTTATTAGTGATGGCTCATCCTCCTGTGTAAGGCTGTCCTCAGTACCCCTGGGGAATGTGGGAAATGACTTATCCCTTATACTCAGCTTTAAAGCTGCCCACCCACTGGCCCCACCATCCCCTGTCTTTCTCGTCCTGCTTTGTTTTAATCAGAAGCACTGCCCACCGTTTGATAGACCACACGTTTTATCTATTTGTTGAGCGTGAGCATGGCAGCATCTTGGTAGCAATTATCTCTCTCGTTCACTGCTTTCTCCCCAGATCCCTGAACAGTGGCACCATGCACATAATCGAGAGTTAGGATCTGTTTGAATGAAAGGCTTGCTCCTAATTCATCTTGTTTAAAGTCCTTCTCTAGACTTTTCCCAAAGAATTGGCATTACCTGTTTTCTGTGCTTTATCCCTGCCTCAAACAGGGGTAGCCGATTTGTCACACTAGTTTTGTAAGATGTTCAATGAGTAGAATACTTCCTTAAACCTATGGAGATACTTAGGTGTAAGTAAATATTTACAAAATTGAAATTATCCCCCCAAATATAGAGCATGATAGCCATCCTTAAAAATTTGTCAGACTCACTGAGGGCATAGCATATAGACAGAAAATTCTCTAACAGTAAGAGGATATATTTAAACTAGTGAGTCTCTCCTCTCTTGGGGATAGATACTTCAGAAACGTCTGGAGACATTCTTTGTTGTTACATCTACCGCGGGAGGGGGCTGAAACTGGTATCTAGTGACTAACAGCCACAGATGCTGCTAAACCTACCGTGCACAGGACAGCCCCCACCACAGAGAAACATCTGGCTTCAAATCTCAATGCTGAGCCTGAGAAACTCTGCTTTAAAATAAAACCCTTATCACACTGTTTTAGAGTGATTTTTATTATTGGCCTTTATTTTCCATTGAATTCTGTGCTTCTTGGTGACAGTGCTCTGTCTTACTCACGTTTGTACCTCCCAAGTTCAGCATAACACCTGGCATACATTAGGTTTTTAATACATGATGGTTGAATTGATGAATGAATTAACGTTAATGATGCCTAAAAGGCACTTCAGTATCCTCTTTGGAACAACAATATATTTAGAAACTGCATTTCTAATCAGGACTTTGACATTAAATAATCAATAGGGTCAAAGACAAGTTGCAGAAGCAGAGACACAGCAGCTACACATTTTTGTTATTGTTATCAAGTCTACTGGACCTCACATCATGGACTATCAGCACTGAAGGGACCTGAGAGATCATTTAGTTTTATTATAGGTGAGGCATTTTGAAACCCAGGGAGGGTGAAAGACTCAAAGGTCTCACAGTTCAATGGCAGAACTGGAAGTAGAATTGTTAAATCATAGTCTTGGCATGTTTTCATCATGCTAAGCTGTCTCCATTGTATCAGGCCTACAAAAATTAGCACAACAGATTATTACATGAGGTACCACTCCCAATGTAGTATTGCATTTAACACAAAACAATTATGTCTTTACAGTATTGTAGAATTTGACCTTGAACTAATATGCTAGGCATTACCATCATTAACAATTTAGAATAATAGAATGTTAGACCTGGAAGCAATCTTGGTAACCATCTGGTAAACCTCTGTATTCTGGAAAAGGAGAAAAGAGGGCATCAGCATTCAGGAGCTTTATTCAGAGTCAGAGAAAAAGGGTGCTAGCACTCTCTATCCCACATTCACAATGTATTTCCTAAAATTAGTTACAAAGGATATTGCAGGAAAACAAGGTTACCCTACCAGATAAATTTAGAAAATGCAAGGGTAAACAAAAAGAAACAGGTATGTTTGCCAAAGGACATCTCAGAGTTTTCCCTATATTATGTACCTCACTAATAGGAAGATATAATACACGACTCCTCTAAAACGTATTAATTAGGAGATCATTTATAATACATGCCAGTGTTCCTCAGAATATACCTTATGAAAAACTGCTGTACCACTTGTTCTATTTTATGTAATGGATAGAAATAAAGCTGCAGGCACGCTTAAGTTTCAGAGGGACTTTTAGGTAGACTTGGATGGATCATTTCTTTCCCCTCCCCCACATCTTTTTGAGAAAACTGTCCAGAGGAATTTGAATTGATATGTTCTGCTTCTTGTAAGTTCCCCAATTGCTACTCAAAGTTTCAGAGTCATTCCTATGACCAGTCTTGCAGAAATTGGCATAGCAGCACAATAAAGCAGAAAGACACTGGAAGTCAGAGGAAGGTGCCTTGGTGAGTCAGCCAATACCTATTGGTTATCAATGAAATTGGACAAGGCCTGAAGGGCCTTAAGCACAGAATTTCAATGGGATCTGATGAGACTGTGGGGCCAGGCAGTTTAAAGAACACACTATCTGTGTCTATGGCATAGAACCTTCAAGCAGCTTGGTGGAGGGAGGTCAAGTTATTTTCTGATGTGCTGCCTGATAATCCCGTGCTGCTGACAACGCAGACCTTACTCAGTAACACCAAGGGACGCGGTCAGTCTTTCAATTACTTTTTATAATTATCACTAAATATTGACTGTATAAAGGTCAATATTTAAATTGACTTGAATTTATAATAAAGTCATTCCTTAGTGGAAGCACCCACTAACAAAAGGTTGTCCTTTATACATTAAGTCTTAGGAAACTAGAGTACACCAAAAAGTGCATATTTCATAAATATGTTTATAGCAAGAGACTTTGGTGAATTTCAAGGAATGTGTATTAACATATAATTAACAGTGAAGGAGAATTAAAGAGGTTCTAAGAATAAACCAGTTTTGCCCTGAATCAAATGATAGATAAAATACTGCACCTTAATTTATAGATAGAGCAGTCCAAAGAAAAAGTGAGTAATGTTTGAAAGAACTCTCCAAAGGAGTCTAAAATGGCATCCTGTTTTTCTCATAATAAATTTCCCCCTAATTGCAACCCAAAGGCTTTAAGGTCATTTCTTTGACAGTCCTTTCCGAAATTTATAATATGCAAAAATAAGTAGAACTCTACATTCAGGTGAGCTTTGAGATGACCCATCTCTTGGTTCTCTTCATTGAACTTGATGACTTTCAAGTTTGCCAGGATCAAACCCCTGCTTAGGAAATCACATAAAGAACATTAGTATCTTGCCTCATAATTGGAAACAAAGCCGAGCCCTTCAGAGTGCAGCAAGCTTTCAAAGGTAAATCACATAACATCTGGAAGGAGCTCAGTGCTGCTGAAATTGCCACCAAGTGAAATGACACTCTCAAATGATGAGGTACAAAGCAACAACCCATTTCTGTGGAAAATTACATGAGGAAGAAAAATTTGGTAGAGTTTGCCCCCAAATACAGAGTCAAGGGTGAATGGAGGGAAATTTATTAACAGCCAAGGAGGAAAGTGTGCAGATGGATTGATTAGGAGGGACTTTTTCTAATTCTTGTGTTTCAGCCTTGAGTTTGATAGATGGGCTCCTCAAAGCATTTTGGGGGGTCTGTGTGACCCTGTCAGAGTTTGTACATCATGGCTGACTGCTTGTTCAATTGGCATACCCTTTTCCTATTCAGTTTGCTTTCAAGAAATAAAAAGAACTAGAATGAATTATCTGCTTCTCTGCTCGTTTAACTGTAGCCAACTCATCATCTTTGCATGAAAATGCCTCAGCAACTCTTGTATATTTACCAAATATCTCACCGGCTACGAAGGGGCTGACATGGGCGAATAGAAGAGCTCAAAGGACAAAGGCTTTTGATCAAGAGTAATAAACGGATATAGTGATAAATAAGTGAAAGGACAAGAAAAGAGCTCTACTTATTCTTATGGGTGACGAGGAAGCTAACCACTAAATCATTCTGAACTATTTTGTTTTGTTCTAATTATCCATATTAGAAGCAAAAACTTTTGCTGAACAGTTAGTAGTTATACTAGAAAGGAATCAAAAGATGCAATTTTCAGCAAGCAAGACATAAAGGAAAGCCTTTTGTATTTTATTGAAGACTTTTTCTGTACTATATTTAGTTTTTAACTTTGTGTTCATGGGTTCCTCTGTTCTTTTAATTACCAAGTTAAGAAAATCATAAAACAATAGGGAAGCCATCAATAGGAAGTCTTTGTCTGAGACGAATGTCTAAGGACATTTGCAAGCTTCTCAGTAAGAAAATGTGCAAATGTAATGTTGATGTTTTTCATTGTTTGGGATCTGACAAATATCCTTGGGGGCTCAGGTATGTTAAACTTGGCTTAACACCATTTCAGACAGACCTGGTGATTAAAGAATGTGTATTTCTATTTAATGGCATTTAATCTAAGCCTCTAAGAAATTCTAAAACAGATTAAATAATGTGAAAGTAACTGCCTGAAAGATGTTCAATGCAACACAAGTCTTATTGATTATAGAGTGAAATGAATCTCACTCAGAGGCAGGAAGGAAAGTTATGTCTAGGAAGAAAGCTTTTTAATAATGTGTCATGATTGAAAAAAGTTTAAATCAGGTAAATAAGTAAAACTAATTAAAATGAATTAATCATGGATCAACATCTTGGAAATGCCTCTTGTGTATGAGATATAATAATTCCATTAATAATATTACTGTTTCTAATTGATGTACTTGTATCATTTCAGAAACTTTTTTTCTTGTGAGTCTCTGAGGGCTAGATGAGCAGGATGGTAGGATAAAAAAGAAATTCTGAGGTCAGAAAGTATTTCCTACCCTTTCTCTCCCCTCCCATTCTTCTTCATGCATACAATAGATTTGTCTTGGTTTTAGGTGCAGTACATCTGATAGCCAGTGTCCATGTCTGCTGGTGGGATAACTGTCCATGGACCACATAAGTTGTCACTGTGACAACTTTTTTCCTTTGTTAGCCTTATATTACCTCTGTTTACCTCTAGGGTATGGGAATCTTAAAGTATTATTAGTGTAGTTATATCATGAAATGCCATACAGCAATGCAAAGAATGAATTACTGTCATACGGACATAATGTGTGAGTGAAAGAAGCCAGATAAATTTGTGCGTGTGTGTGTGTACAGAGTGGTCATAAAGTTCATGGGCAGTTCATGAACTTTATGGCCACCCTGTACTTATACATAGTGCACTGCATGATTCCATTTACATGAAGATTAAGAACAGGCACAATTGATGTATGATGATAGAAGTCAGAATGATGGTTACTTCTGAGAGCTAGTTGGGTATTTACTAGGAAAGCAGATGGGGAAACTTCTGGGTACTGGATATGTTCTATACCTTGCTAAGGGTGTTGGTTGGTTACAAGGGCCTATATGTATGTAAAAACCCAGCTATATGATTAAGATTTATGTATACTTTAATATGTATGTTAAACTTCAATAAGTTTTTAAAATCTATTCACATCTCTAAAGGTAAGATGCATTCTTAAAAACAAAATAACAAAAGAAACAATTACCATGTGATTCAGCAATTTCACTTCTGGGTAAAGATTTAAAATCAATTTGTTGAAGAGATGCCTGCACTCCCATGTTCACTGCAGCGCTATTGACAATAGCCAATTCTTCTTTCTTTAATAGATAGTCATTGCTACCCATCCTCCTTATTTGCATGATTAAATGAGGGAATGAGAGAGGAGAATAACACAAATAATTTATGGAATCCACCTATGGGTCCATCAACAGATGAATGGATAAAGAAAATGTGCTGTGCATATATACACAACGGAGTACTATTCAGCCTTAAAAAAGAAAAAAAGTCTTTCCATTTTTGACAACAGGGATAGAATTGGAGAACATTATGCTAAATGAAATAAACTGGGCACAGAAAGACATATACTACATGTTTTCACTTACACATGGAATCAAAAACAATCTCGGTCATAGAAGCAGAGAGTACAATGGTGGCTGCAGAGGCTTGGAGGTGGGAGAAATGGGGAGATGATAGTCAAAAAAGACAAAGTCTCAGATAAACACGAAGAACACTCTTTTAGTGTGAGACCTATTGCACAATACGGTGAATATAGTTATATTAGACATTTCAAAATTACTAAAAGAATAAATTTAAAATGTTCTCACCACAAAATAAGTATTTGAAGTAGTGGGTATGTTAATTACTTTGATTTTTTAATTATCCTACATTGTATTCATAAATTGGAACATTGTCTTGTACCCCATAGATATATACAATTATATATTATCAATTTATAATAACAAAAAATAAACTTAAAAAGAAACATTCTACTGAATGTATAGAAGTTTACTTTTACGCAAAGAAGGTCTCTGAATTGTGAACATACTAATATTTTGTATAATTAACAATGGTAGCAGAGACCCTTACTAAATATCGTTCGTGTCCTGTGTACTGCCCATGTTTTCTCATTTAGTTCTCATGGAGCCTCATTCCCATGTTATAGATTCAATGAACAAGAAGAATTCATTGTTCAATGTTCTGTAGCTACTAAGATTCATCTGACTCCAATTCCATGACGGGAGCTAATTAAGTTGTGACTGCAGTGAAGTCAAATTGAGCTTTGATTGTTGTAGTTTCTAGTCTTTCTAGAGGAGTTCTAATGCAGTTAACATGAGCACTAGACTGCAATGTTGAATGTCAGCTTTGTGATAAAGGAATAAAGTCATACAGGGAATTACAAGTAGGTTTGCAAAAGTCACAGCTATTGTGGTTTTATTTCTTTCAGTCGGAAGACAGAGCCTGTTAATAGTATAAAAGATTAAGAATTTTTAAAAGGAGAGATAAATTCATCTGGACATGATGGCTTATATCTTAATTGCAGCACTTTGGGAGGCCAAGGCAGAAGGATCACTAAGCCCAGAAATTCGAGGCCAGTCTGGACAACATAGTGGGCCCCATCTCTACAAAAAAATAGCAAAAACCAGGCACAGTGGCACATACCTGTAGTCCTAGCTACTCAGGAAACGGAGGCAGGAGGATTGCTCGAGCCCAGGAGTTGAGGACTATACTGAACTATGATTGGCCACTGCACTCCAGCCTGGGCAATAGAGGTAGATCCCCATGGTCCCCCCACCAAAAAGAAAAATTCTATGAAATATAAATTAAATAATTTGTAAGCATTTATTTATTTGGTCATAGTCCCTTTTTACCTTTGTGTGGGTTTCTCAGAAGCTTCAGTTTATAGCAAATATTTGTTTGAGCAAAAATACAGATTTTTGCTCTGTGTTTAATAATCTGCATTGCTCGTGTTCTCCATAATCCTTAATGTACTTAGTGCAGCAAAATATGTGAACTTCACTAGAAGAATCATTTTTGCAGGTGGCGCCTGTGGCTCAAAGGAGTGGGGTGCTGGCCCTACATACCGGAGGTGGTGGGTTCAAACCTGGCCCCAGTCAAAAACTACAAAAAAAAAAAATCATTTTTGCTACAACAGCACAACAGTACAATGAGACTGAGTCCTAAGCAATCTGATTTGGGACCTCATCATTTCAGAGAAGGCTGAAAATTTGTGCCCCCAAAGGCATAGTACTTTGTGGCTACTTGCTCAGGAGTAATGACACTAAATCTGACATTACCTTGTGAAGTGTATCATGTTTTTTTCTGGATCTGTGACATCACTCCAATTACATGGTGAATTTTTAGGGGCCACTGAGTTTTATATATCTTTCAGAAATCTTACCCTAATTTTCTTTTTGCTCACACATTTTTGATTTCAGTGTAGTTGGCTTAAGAGGTGCTTTAAAATGTAATCAAGAGAGTGTTGATGGAAATCATCTATTAAATTCAGTCCCCCTTATATCTCAACAACTTCAGTAAGGTTCAGTAATCTCCAAGGTTTCCAGATCAGCATGGAAAGAAGTATTTGTATTTCATAGTGTCAGTCCTTTGGAATAGAAAGCCTGTAAAATATGCACAATCCAAGCCCCTTGTCTTAGATCGGAGACCCATAAAATCATAAACTTCTCACACACTACTGCTTAGGAGAAAAGTTTCTAATTCCTTTAATAAGGAAAAATAACTGGAGAATAATTTTAATAAAGGATCATTGCTACCCATCCTTCTTATTCACATGATTGAAAGGGGGAAGGGGAGAAGAGAATAACACAAGGCAGATTCTTGACATTTAAGGTCCCTTTGTTGTCAAAAAAGAGAGAAATGGCTTCTCCGGGGCAATGTCCTGGACAGGAGTTATTGCTACCCACAGACATCTATGAAAAATGAATCCACAGAGTGATGCACTGTCCTTTCAGAGCTCATCGGCTTTCAGTGATGACTGGAAGCAAATTAGGAAAGGAGCATTTCTTAGTTATTATCCAGATTTGCTCACAGCTCACTGGGACTTCGGTCTGTTGATACAGTTCCTTTGAGAGGCAGAAGAACCTGTAGAAATCTTCCATTATCTGGTCCTCATTTTAGAAACACAAAAACCAAGTACAAAGAAGTGAAGTAACTGACTGTGCAGAGCTCATTGGGAAGCCAAGGTCTCTACTTTTGTACCAGGGCTGTGTCCTCCCTAATGTAACCTTGCCACCTGCTAAAAATCTCTCTCTACAGCCACCTAGGTGAACAACTTCATGGCTGAAGAACTTCCAGATAGAGTGGGAACATAGGGGCTCTACCCACTATAGAGATATAGAACAAGAATGCTGGCCTGGACAAGAGGAATATCACTTTGAGACTTGAGGAGTCCTGGCCCAGCTGCAAGGCATTGTATGACTCTGTCCTAAGTAGGATCTTAGGAAACTCTAGGCCAACTCTGTCCAAGAAACTTTTCACCAGTGATATAAATCTGTACTAATAGCCATATGTGTCTGTTGAGTGCTTAAAATCATGGAGGAACCAAAGTTTAATTTTATTTAATCTTAATTTTAATTTAAATTTAAACATGTAACTAATGGCTGCCATCTAAGACAGAGCCTCTTCCTTCCTTTATTTTATCTGGTTAATCCAGTAATATGTTCTTAAGACATCCTTTCTACTTCTTTAACTTCTTTCTGTAACTTCTTTCTGTTGCTTCAAGGAGAAAAAAAAAATTTAGACATAGTTTCATCATCTTTTCTTGACCATAGAAGTAGTTTTTAAAAAGATGATACATTATTAATCTAAATTAAGATAGGCTTGGCTTATCTTGCCCTCTGGGTTGGAAAACAATTAAGTAGATATTGAACTGTAGTGTAAAGAACTGTGAATTTCTAAAGAGTGATTATATTCCACTAATGTTCTTTCTAAATGGGTTATTTGCACAAAGTCCTTAGTTTTAAATAACCAAACCATTGATCTGTTTTTCTTTTTAAAGCAAGAATATTTTTGGTGTTGCTGCTATTTTTAGAACAAATATACCTGGCTTTTGGGAAAATGACTGATGGAGCCATTGTCTTTTGACAAATGTCTGTCTCCAAAAAGATTCAGAATTTGTACATAATTTATTCTCAAGGAGTCCATTTGTCAGGATAGCATTTTTGCCCCCAAGGAAGTATAAGGTAATAAAATATTTCTGTACAGATTCTACCAGATGCATTTTTAAAAAGCAGAGCTTTTGAAGAAAATCTTAGACATTTGGCTGTTTATGAAAGAGAGAAACCTGTAGCCATTCTGTAAAACTTGATGTTAAACTGCCATATATGTGATAATAAGAATAGGCAATAGTGTTGACATAAATATGACAATATCATGGTTTACTTATTTTGCCATCACTGGGGGATGGCTGTCACAATTAGAAGCACCAACTTTTTTAGTTTCAAAATACTATGAGAGTAAAAATATTTTCGGTTACATGGTTTACCTTTATAATGCTTGAGTCATGGTAACAATCTTTTAAAGAAGAAAGAATCACAGTGGAATCCCAGAATTTCAGAGTTAGAAAAAACCATATATCTCTAAGCTGATGCTGAGAGATAGTGAAACGAGGAGATTTAAATCATTATTTAGGATAATGAAACACAATAGTGGCCCTTCCTTATAGCCAAATCTATCTTGGCCTTTGCCCTATAACCTTTTTCTTCCCCTCATGAACTTTTCTTATTGAGGTAATCTTTTAATTGCATTTCAAATCAAAATTAAAAAATAGTTTCTAACATGTTAAATCTACTGAGTGTAGAATATAAATGTCTTAACACAATAACTAAGAAAATGCGGTGAAGACTATATTAACCAATTTGAAGAAAGTATTTCAAATTGTATATAAAACCAGCACATTGTACCCCATAATTGCATTAATGTGCACAGCTATGATTTAATAATAAAAAAAATAAGATGTTAGTTGCTCTTCTTTGACCTTTTTGACCATTGAAGGGTTAGGCTGCAAACACTGTTAGTGGTAATCTCTCACTTTCCCCATTTGTTTATTCATTCCTTCTTTCTTCCTTCCCTGCCTCTCTCCTTCCCTCTTTCCCACTCTCCTTCCCACCTTACTAACCCCTCTCTCTCCTGTCCTTTCCTCCCTCCCTCTCTCGCTTTTTTCCTTCCTTCCTACCTCCTTCCTGCTATAAAAGTCATTTGCTTTATTGATCAACTGTAACATGGAACGGCCTGGAAGAATTGCAGTGCATTTGTGGTTTTCATCCCCATGTTTTGTGTGTATTTGTGTTCTGACCAAACATGCTGATCTCTTTCAGATATACAGTGCACAGTACTCCATTAAAAAATGTTCGGTGTGGGTGGGTAATGTTACACACAGAATTTGCATTTGAGTGACAAGTTCTGAAGTAAAGATGATTGAGATTGTCATGCAGGCCATGTGTTCCTAGCATATTGCTGGTTGGCATTTCCAGGCCTCAGAGAAGGCTGGATCCAGCTTACCACATCTGATGCATGAAATTTCCAACTTATCTGGTTGTGTTGACAAATTTAACAGACATCTGTTGGCGTAGGTGTTGGGTGCTGACCAGTAACAATTATAGCCTGCAACTGCTTTTGTGAGGGATAATGTAGAATCAGTTAAGCTCTATTCACAAGCACACTGACAAGTTAATTAGTCTCAGGAGGCTTCTCTGGGGAACTGGAGGATTGTGAAGGGTAAGACAGGTAGGCCTCTCATAAAACCTTCCCAATGGTGCTGGCTCAACTTGGCGAACAAAAGAAAATTTCTTTGAGGATATGCAAGCCATTAAGTTGCTCCCTTACATTTTTTTGTTTACTATTTTTACTGAAAACGTGATATGAACTATCTGCAAAGATGCAAACTATCACAATGAGCAATGTTTTCACAAAATTAATGGGCAAACTTGTTTCCAGTTACTCATCCAATGAAGGACGAATTTGATCATTGTTACAGTGATCATATGGATATTGTTAATAGGAGTTTCATGCACATTATCTGGAAAATTTTCAAATCTTCATCTGTTTACTCTTCTTTGACATAATTTTCCTTGAGAGTTTGTTTGAGGCTCTCAAGCCCTTTATTTGGCTTGGGTGTATATTTTATTAAATGTCTACATACAATTTAATATTGGTTTAAACCCAGAGCAGTGATGATTGTGCTTTTGTGAGAATACAAAATTCAAGAGATTAGACTGAGGCAGAGAAGACGAGAGCTCTTTGAAGTTAAGCAATGTTTCCAACTTTTGTCTATTTCATGTATGTTGAAATGTTCATGTATCAGAATGATGTTCAATTCAATAGACATAATGTGTTACTATGGAAACAGCAGAATTGAATGACAACTTTTTAAAATAGATGAATGGGATATTTAAGGTAATGTCAGCTGTGATAGACATGCTTCTAAATATCAGTGGCTTAAAGCAATAGACATATATGTCTCAAAAACATAAAGTCTGACCAGTGGGATGTTAAGACTTTGCTCTGTGCAGTCATTCAAGCTCCAAGGCTGATAAAGGCTCTTCTTCCACCTTCAAAACATGTAGTTCGTAGAATATTCCTGGGTATTGACTGTCAGCTGACAGATGGAGAAAGAGAAAGCATGGAGATTCACCAGGAAGTTTTAGGGACCACCCATATTCCATACACATTTCATTGTAGAATTCTGTCACGTCTACACTAGATACAAAGGAAGCTGGGAAACATAGTCCTTGGCTGGGCAGCTATGTCCCAAAAACTCTAGAAAAGGAGGACATGAATTTTTGCTGGACAGTGTCTTTATAGAAAATGGTTAACAAAACCTGTTTGTGCTAATGACCTCTTAGGTATCTGTTTCCTTGTTCAGTAGCCCGGGCTATTCTGGTTACAGGTCTTCCTAGCGATCTGCTCTGAAATTGCAGGTAACAGTACACATACCTGGCTGATGGAATGAAAAACTGAAAAAAAAAAAAATGCTTATTATTAACTGTGAAAGTAACTTGTACTCATGAAAGGAGTTACAAAATCGTAGAAAAGCAAAGAAAAGGAATAAAAACAACCATTAATCCACAAGTCCTATTGTCCAAGCATAATCACTGTTTGTATTTTGGTATATTTCCTACCTTTCTTTATCTACATAAGTTGGGAGAATTTTTTTAATTATCCTCAAACCATAAATATAACTTTTTTCTGCTCTTAAAGTTAACATTTGATTATAAGCATATTCATGTCACTGTATTCTTTTTGAAAGCACATTTTGTAATGAGTTTTACTTATACCATTAATGAATGTTCTATATTTTGCTTAATCATTAACCTATAATCAGATATTTATGTTTCTTCTAAATTTTTGCTCTTATATAAAATACTTGGATTTTGTTTTGTTTCAGACAGAGTTCCACTCTGTCACTCAGGCTGGAGTACAGTGGTGTCATTATAGCTCATTGCAACCCCCAATTCCTGGGCTTCAGTGATCCTCCTGCCTCAGCCTGCTGAGTAACTGGCACTACAGGCATGTACAACCTCATCCAACTAATCTTTTTAATTATTTTTTGTAAAGACAGGGTCTCACTATTTCTCAAGCTGATCTCAAGCTCCTGCCCTCAAATTCCTAGCCTCAAGCAATCCTCCTGTGTTGGCCTCCCGAAGTGCTGAGATTATAGGCATGAGCCGCCACACCCGGGCATAAAATATTTGAATGAGATATATCTATGTGTACAGCTAAATGTTTTAGAGGATAAAAAGTAAATTCCTTGTAATGGCACTAAGTCAAAACTATAAATATGTTTAGGATATACATATATACATAGACATATAACATGTAGGTATGTGTGTGTTCAAGTTACTTTGTAGAGGGTTTCCATACTTTCACCATCAAAATCAATTATAAGAAAAATGTTAAGGCCTCCTAGACAACAGTTTTCTTTTTTTTAACAATGAATTTTTTCTATCCTAATTTAAAAAGGAAATTGTTTATCTCATTGAAATCCATATTTCTATTACTACCACTAATAAGCATAATCTTTACATTTGGTGATTTCTTTCTTCTTACATTGTCCTCAGTTGATGATGATGTTCATAAAATTACCAAGAGCTATTTCCCAGGGATTGAGGAGGCTGGTACAATACTGGCTTTCAAGAGTTCATGGCCACATACAAAGTAAAGAGCTGGAGTGGGACAGCCCTACTAAGCATTCTCCTGAACCCTCTTGGTTTTGAGAGATGGATTCTCTTAGTTCTTTACCCTGACACAGCCAAACTCAGCATCTCAAAGAAAGGGACAGGACCTGATCATATGTCCTCAGACTTGCATAACAGCTCTCCAAACCTAGAACACCAAGAGTGAAGGATAAGCAATGATTTTTAGAACCTTTTTATTTAAAAATATACGAATTTATAAACATATTCACATCCCTCAGAACTGGCCTTCTGTGGAACATGTCTGGGAAATGCACTCTGCATAATAACAATCAACTGACGTATTAGTGCTATTAAGGCAATATGAGTAAAGGAAGAAAATCAACTGGAGCTATCAAGTGATGAGCATGCTAAATTGATTCCAAATTACAACACGAGAGTAGATTTTAGTTCTTTCAGCTATACAATTTTGGAAAATGGATAGAGAGGTCATGTTTTTATTATAGCAAGACTGTGAAAAAAGTCTTGTCTTAGTATGATGGATGGTTTTGTTGGTGTCTTTGAATGTCTTTAAACCTAAGGAGTTTGGTCATCTCTTAGTACAGGGGTCCTCAAACTATGGCCCACGGGCCACATGCTTCGGTGTGAATTGTATTTGTTCCTGTTTTATTTTTTCCTTCAAAATAAGATATGTGCAGTGTCCATAGGAATTTGTTCATAGTTTTTGTTTTTTTTTTAAACTATAGTCCGGCCCTCCAAAGGTCTGAGGGACAGTGAATTGGCCCCCTGTTTTAAAAGTTTGAGGATGCCTGTCTTAGTAGGCTGACTTAGGTGGCCATAGACAAATGGGGGGACATTGTGGACCTCAGCCTCTCTACTCTTTTCTGCCCCTTGGCTCTGTGGTCATTCTGCAGTGTCTCTGTAATACAGACTGGATAATGTGAATTTTCTAGAAAAGTACCAACTCCTATATAAATGGCCAACAGCATAGTTACTATTCGTGTCAATAACATAGTGAGATGTAAACTCTACAAGGTCAAAAGATTTTGTTTTATTCTGTGCTATACCCCCAGTGACTAGAAGATCACCAAGGTCTGTACATATTTTGTGAAACAAATTAACATAAATATGTATAGGGCATGGCCTAACAGAGATATTTTCTTCTTAACAGAGGATAGCAGTAAGAGACAAGAGCCCTCAAAAACATCATTCATTGACTATTCTTCAATCACCGGGAGTTCTTTCTCCTTAGAAGTTAGGTAACCTTGGGTAGCGCATGTTTGATTTGACCACTTTTGAACACTAATCTCATTTTACTTAACATACCAAGTGGGTATCAGTTCTCAAACTGAATTTCTCATAATTAAAACCTAAGGGAACTTGTATGTTTACCTAGGTCATGGTTTAGTAACCAAGAAGATTGTAGCGAATGTGAGATTTTTTTCTGATTACTTTGTGTTTCAAAATTAATTTAGAACATCTTCTCAAAATACTGGCAATTGCTATAAAGAGACTAAGATTCATCTAATGTTGTATCAACCACAAGTCCACCAAGGAAGAATTTCACATAAACTAAAACAGTCATTCATTGTCTTTCCCCTAAATTCCAGGGGAGGAAAGGATGTGTGTGTTGGCATAGAGGGACACAGCAAGGATAATAATTAGCTTTCATATGTTGCATGATTCTAGGGTGTGGGCTGGGAGTTTCACATACTAAAATGATAACTTTTGTGCTTCCTGGACTTAGAGAAGTGCCAATGTTCATTTGGAGAACATGGTGAGCATCAGAATTATGGGGTCATATGGTCATTATAGCAGACTGTCTTAAAACATCAGCTTCTTTATTTATATTATTATAAAGTTCAGGAAGCCTATTTGGCTTATAAGAAATTACCAAGGGGAGAGAATTATTTTCAAACAAAGGATAAAATAAAAATCCATCCCCCAAAGTTAGTTTTGCCTGCTTGTAATCACCACTTCGCAAGGAAATGTTTTAGACTGGAATTATTTTCTATGGCATCACTATGATATTCTCTTCATCCATCATGCACGAATGTTCTGTTTTTCAGTCTTCTTCTTGAGAGTCAGTTCAAATGTTTCTGTAGCCTCCCTTTAAAGTTGTATGAGTACCCAGTTCATGCTTCCTCTTCCATAGGCAAGCAGTAGAATGAGCAGGAACCAGCAGGCCTGCTGGCAGCAAGGCCCTACCTTTCAGAAGATCCCATTTCCTCAGGCTCCCTTAACTTGGCAGACTGCTTTTCAGCCTCCACATCTCAATGCAGAGAGCATCCAGCCTCACCTGTATCTTCCCTTAGGGCCAAAGCCTCGTTTAGCTGATCCTCGTATGTGAGTCTCAATGTCTTGTTCATGCCTTTGCTATAGTGCTCACTATGCCATGTGCTTGTTTTGTTGCCCCAGAGGCAGTGAACTCTGGAAGTGCTGGGTTATGTCTGCCTCATTTGTTGGACTGTGTTTGGTACTTGAACAACTGTATATCAAAAAGAGGATGGAGATGCTGAACCCTATGTAGTAGAAAATCCACATATAACTTTTGACTCAGACTTAATAGCCTACTATTGAGCCTTATGGATAACATGAACAGTGGATTAATGCATATTTTGCATGGTATATGTAGTACTTGGGTCATTATGAAAGTTTTAGATACACAAAAATTAAGAAACATAAATCTGCATGGACAAAAGCAAATGAAGCCCTCCCAAAACACCTTTGATAAGCCAACCAAGTTGAAACTTGCACAGGTAAACCAGAAAGGACACTGTCAATTGTATTCTTGGAAAGGAAATAATGGACCATAACAGTCTCAAAACTTTCCTAGTGACCTGCATATATGTTGAATTCTTACAATAAAATAAGCTAGAGAAAATGTGTTATTAAGAAAAATCATAAACAGAAAATGTATTTACTATTCATCAAGTGGTAGTGGATCATCATAAAGGTCTTCATCATCCTGTTCATGCTGAGCAGGCTGAGGAGAAAGAGGAAAAGGAGGGTTACTCTTGCCATCCCAAGGGGGCAGAGTTATAAGAAAATTCTGGATAAGTGGACTCACATGTAAGTAGACCCATGCAGTTCAAACCCATGTTCAGAGGTGAACTGTATAATTCTTTTCAATGAAAGCATCTTACAAGTTCCTCAAGGCCACAGAATGTGAAAACCATATGGACACTGAAATTTTATCAGTTCTATTTTAATGGAAAGTGGTGGTGTTTGGCCAGGGGACATGTGTTTTACAATTGGGCTTGCCCTTGCAGCTCTCCCAGCTATTCCTTAGCTGTAATTATATTGTCTCTTTGCAGATTCTCAAATCTTCACCTAGAAGGTATTCTTTGGCAAAATAGCCTTCAAACAAACTTAATGCAAATGTTTGTATTTGCTTCTGGTTCCTTGGATGGGAGAAAGGGACACAGGCATACTACCCTTATTCCATCAGTTTAATAAACCCATTTTCATGAGAGGACTACTGCTCTGCCCCCATATAGAAGAGATATGGAGGCCTTATAAAATAATTAGCAAGATTAACCTTCAAGGAGACTTTTAGAAAGTAAGTTGAACCATCTGCTTCTTCATATTTGTCATATTTAATTTTCTGGGATGGCTTTTTGATTAGAAAATGGGCAACTACTGTCTCCTTTTGGGCGATCTGCCTAAAGCAGAGAGAAAATGCCAACTGGCACAGTTCTATGCCTAAAATTATGGGATGAGTGTTAATTTTAATGACTCCCCCATTTGATGTCACTACATGTTTGAATGTAGCAAGCACCATATCATATGTGAATCAAGTTCACTTGGTTTATAGGCAAATCACATTAACAACTGTCATTTCACAACTATAAAGTGTGATTTTGAGATTACTTCTTACATTTTTCACTCTTACTCTTGGGATTTTTAGTGCCCCCTTTGACCTAGGATGTATGCCAAGCTACCACTTTAATTTATATGACTTTTATGTTCATTCAATTTGATGTAATGTTTGGCTTTCAAGCAAGTTTAGGCCAAATATCAAGTTCACAAAAGAGCTTCATTTCATTTAATTAGTTGGCTTTATTACTGTTTCTGTTTTAATAGTCTAAGATTACAAAAGATGTTGTGATGACACTGATTTGGAGACAACACTTGGAACTGATGTCATGACGAAACAACCACACACATTCCTGACACTAAAAATCTCAAAATTCTGTAAATTCTGTTTTTAGAGTCATAAAACGAGTTAATTGTCATCTTTTCTTAGAGAAATGTAATAAAAATATGAAGACTAAATTGCATGTCCTTTAGCTTAAGACAAATCTGTGCTGAAGAAAAGCTGTCATTAAAAGCAAATCTAGGCTGGGCGCCTGTGGCTCAATGGGCTAAGGGACCAGCCACGTACACCTAAGCAGGCAGTTTTGAGTCCAGCCTGGCCCGCCAAACAACAATGACAGCTGCAACCAAAAAATGGTTGGGTGTTGTGGTGGGTGCCTGTAGTCCCAGCTACTTGAGAAGTAGAGGCAGGAGACTCGCTTGAGCCCAGGATTTAGAGGTTGCTGTGAGCTGTGATGTTACAGCACTCTATCCAGGGTGACAGCTTGAGGCTCTGTCTCAAAAAAAAAAAAAAGGCAAGTCTAATGTTCAAGTCACATGTTCAGTTAATTTTTGAGAGAAAATGGACAACTTGAATGTAGTTGAAATTAGTTCATTGGTTGATATTATGTACATATGTCCTTCAATCTTCATGAGACTTGAGAGTTAAGTGTGTTCTTGCTCTTGAGCTCTTGTGAGTGTTCTCTTCCCCTCTCTCCCCTCCTTCCCCCCTCCCCCATTCTCCCTCCCTTCTCCTTCGCTTCTCCTTCCCTTTCTCTTTCTCTCTTCTTTATCCTCTACCCTTCCCTCATTTCTTCCTCTCTCTCCCTCTCCTTCTCTTCCTTCTTCCTTCCCTATTCCCTCCCCTCTCTCATAGATGGAGAATATAATTCTCCATGCAGATGCTGGTTTATTTTGGCAGCTCATGGAAGGTTGAGTGAGGACAGTCTGAGGACAGTTGCTTCTAATAGTTTTTGGCTTGTGTTGTACCCCATTTTTGGTCTTCATCATGTTCCAGATTTTCCTTGTTATTCTTATCTCCAAACACTCTCCCTGTCTTTGGGAGGACCAAATGTGCCAGAGATAAATGTGGAAACAAGAAAAGAGGAATAAATATCTAACATAAGTTGAATCTGTTAGTTAAATTGGGACAGATAATGATTAAATATATTAGTTTTGTAAAGAAAGTCAGTTGGTCTTCTAGATATGTTATCATATGGATATTTCTTATACATAATAATGATCCATGTGATACTATAATAAATCCAAGGGCTTATGGATCCAATATTTATAAAGTCATCCATTCCACTAACAGTCCATTTGCAAAGATGTGTTTTTTTATTTACAAACTCCTGCCCTAGACACTGAAGTTTTTGTCCCCAAGTTGCTCAAGAACAAGTGTAAAGTTGACCACATATTTACAGTTTGTAAGAGAAGGTCGAATCATGCCTTTGCCATGCATGGCCCCAGAGGATGAGGTTATCCTGGGCCCGTGGAGTGAAGACCCTGACCACTGCAAGTAGCTAACTACATGCTTGGAAGTAAAACCCCTGCCCCCTGTCCTGTGCTGGAAGAGTGAGAGGAGGTCAGACTTCCAAGTGACCAAGAAGAAAAGGAACAAGAAGAAGAGATGGAAAAGAAGGAAGAGGAGGAAGAAACTTGCCAGCCCCTTTGGCAAAAATGGCCCAATGCTACCTTTTTAAGTCTTTTGTAATCCTGGTCTTCTCTAACAAAGCTGGCTGTAACTCTGCACCACCCCCCAAAAACAGACAGAGAAGTCAGTGCAGAATTCTTTATGCAAGTGGCATTGCTGATGAGACTTGCCTTATGAGATCTGAGGGAAGAAACATTTAAGAAAGAGGGAACAGAAGAAGAGGTCCAAAGCCTTAGACGCAGGAATGAGCTCCATAAGTTCCAGAACAAAATGCCCTGTTAATAAGACTAAGAGGACCTCCCTATCTCAATAACTTATATCACTCCAGATACTCAGGTCAAACTCCAAGGAATTAGTCTTCCTTCCTCTCTCTCCCTTGTATCTTCCTGACATTCCATCCATTAACAAGATTTGGGAATCAGCCCTTTTTAATTAATACCATTAGTAATCAAGGTCTCCCTTGCTTATGGTCTGAATGTTTCCCAAAACTCATGTGCTAAAATCCAAGCACCACTATAGTATTAAAAGGTGGGCTCATGACAGCTGGGCTGGTGGCTCATGCCTGTAATCCCTAGTGACTCAGGTGACTGAGGGCAGAAGATTGCTTGGAGTCAAGAGTTCAAGACTAGCCTGGGCAACATAGCAAGACCCCATCTCTAAAAAAAAAAAAAAAATCAAAAGAAAAAAATTAGCCAGTCATGATAGCATGTGCCTGTAGTCCCAAGTACTCTGGAGGCTGAGGCAGGTAAATCAAGCTCAGGAGTTCAAGGTTGCAGTGACTATGATCATATCATTTCACTCTAGCTTGAGCAATGGAGCGAGACCCTCATCTTGTAAAAAAAAGAGAGAGATTTCTACTGAAGTCATCATGAAATCTTTCCCCAGTTCAACATCATCAAGAGTTTTTCTCACATCTTCTTCTAAGATTCGTATTGTTTCATATCTTAGATTTAAATCTTTCATCCGTCTTGAGTCAATTTTTGTAAGTGGTGAAAGGTGTGGGCCCAGTTGCAGTCTTTTACACGTGGTTATCCAGTTCTCCCCAGCACGTGGTTCATCCAGTTTGCTGAATAGGGATTCTTTTCCCCACTGTATACTTTTGTTTGGTTTATCAAAGATCACATGACAACTAGAGACTGGTTTCATCTCTTGGTTTTCTATTCTGTTCCATATGTCTATGTCTCTATTTCTGTGCCAATACTGTGCTGTTTTGATCACTGTGGACTTGTAATATAGCCTGAAGTCTGGTAGAGAGATGCCTCTGGCTTTGTTTTTATTACTAAGAATAGCCTTGGCTATATGGGTTTGTTTTTTTTTCTGGTTCCATACAAAACGAAGTACTATTTTTTCCAGTTCTTCAAAGTGTGATGTTGATATTTTAAAGAGATTTCATGGAATCTGTAGATTGCTTTGGGTAGAATAGACATTTTAACCTGAAATATTAATTTAAAAAAATGAACAGGTAGATTCTCTTGGAAAGTGATGAAATCATGAGATCTCCGCCCCTGTGAATGAAGTAGTGCTTTATAAAAGGGCTGGGAGGAACCATTTTAGGTCTTCTGCTTTTGCCCTTCTGCCTTCTATCACATAAGGGCTCAACCTTCATCCCCTTTGGAGGGTGCAGCAGCTAGCTATCATCTTGGAAATAGAGAGGAAACCTCACTAGAGACTGAACCTGCTGGCACTTTGATCTTGGACTTTTCAGCCAAGACTTTTCTGAGGGGTCAGAATCCACTAGTAGCACCACGATCATATAGCTGTCTTGCTGGACAGATACTTTTGCTCTCCCCTGGCCATTCTTCTGCCTTGACCTTCTGGAAGCATTAAGCTTCCTCCTGCTTCTGGGAGTATTAACACATACTCCCTTCAGTTGGTTTGTGACCTGGACCCATTCTTGGCTGTGTTTCTCTCCTAAGTTCTCCATTAGTGACTTAGGAAGTTTGCACCAGCCTCTGACCTTAGCCTGATACTGTTTATACTGCTGGTATGGCCAAGTGTAAACTGTTATAGAACTTTTATTATGAACATTTTCAAACATAAAAAAGAAAGCAAAATAGTATAACGACACCTATATACCAATAACATACACCTAAATTTAAATTTATAATCATTAAGGTTTTCTCATATCTGCACTGAAAAACAATTACAGTAATGATGATGACTATATATCCTAAATACTTTAACATGCAACTTCAAAAAGTAAAGACATTTTGTTATATATCCACGATATCATTCTCATACCTACCTAAATTAATACCTTCACATCATGTAATACCCAATCTGTATTTGAACTTTCCTAACTGTCCCCAAAATGCTTACCCGAAATGGCCCACATTCCCATTGGTTATTAAGTTTGAGGGGGTCTCTCTTAATCTGGAATAGCTGTCTTCCTTTTATTTAATGCCAATGACTTGTTGAAGAAGTCGTGTCTTGTGGAATATCTCAACTTCTGAATTTGTCTAATTGCTTTGTTAGAGTCTTTTTAATTTTCTTTCTTTTATCACTACCATTTTTGTTACTGGAAGCTAGAATTAAAAGTCTGGGCCGGGTGTGGTGGCTCAAGCCTATAATCCTAACACTCTGGGAGACTGTGGTGGGTGTATAGCTTGAGCTCAAGAGTTCAGGACCAGCCTGAGCAAGAGTGAGACCCCATCTCTACTTAAAAAAAAAAAAAAGAAAGAAAAACTGATGCAAGAGGATCCTTTGCATTCAGGAGTTGGAGGTTGCTGTGAACCATGACACCACAGCACTCTACCCAGGGTGACAGCTTGAGACTCAATCTCAAAAAAAAAAAAAGTCTAAATAAAATCCAAACAAACCTTTTGGGAAAGTTTCCCTCAGCCATGAAGTTGGGTATCACATCTGGATGAACATAATTTCTCTTTGTTCCACCTTTGGGTTTGGGTAATAAAAGCTTGATTCTTCCATGTAATTTAGGTGCATCTTCTGACTACCAGCAAATCTATGGAGTACATATAATTTTTTAAAGCTATTCCTCTGATAGCCTCAGTGGTTTAATGCAGGGGTCAGTGAACATTCTGTGTGGAACCAGATAGACAATGTCTTCTGCTTTGATAGCCAGGCAGTTGGAACTACCTGACTCTGCCATTATACCATGATAGCAACCATAGATACTATGGAAACAAAAGAGTGTGGCTGTGTGCCAATAAAACTTTATTTGGATTCAGTCTGCAGATTGGAGTATGCAGATGGCTAGTTTAAACAATGTTGTTCAGCCCAGATGATTAGTATTCCTAGGTAGTTTTAAAAAATACTGCTGCCCAAGCCCCACCCCAAACCAAATAAATCACCACGTCTGCAGATGAGACCCTGGTGTTGATATTTTGTAAAGCTCTCTGAGCAATTCTGATGTGTGGCTATGGTTGAAAGCCCCTGGTTTAAAGTGAATTATCCTCTCTAGAGGCAAGGCTTTCCCAATGTGAGGTAGGTGAGCGTGTGAACAATTAAATCCTCATGAAAGAGTAAAATAATTAGTGTAGAAGAACAAGGGGGAACCCTTAGAAAGAGGGCTGGGGGGTGGAGTGCCAGTCAGAAAAGTTTCCCCAGAGAGCAATATTGTAGCCATTCCTTGAATTCTGAACATTCTTTTCACTGAAACATTTTTTTTCCCAAAGGGTATAGAACCAGCAGGCAAAATCTATCTCATAAAATTTCTGCCAAGTTCTGTCTCTCTCATTAATGTGAAATTAGGAGCATAATGAAGAATTAGAACCTGTACCCAGTAGCCTTTGTTTATTAGCACTGAATCATTATCTTACTTTTCTGGAATTAATATTATCAGTGACTGAAGGCAAATGAATAATTAAATTTTATTTACTTAAATGGTAGTTTTTTTAGGGAACTGAAAATAACAATCTGAGACCTAAGAAACAATGCAGACAGTAGAGCGGGCTCCATACACTTGCCTAGAATCTACTCTCACAATATTATTTCCCCAACACCACTGGTTCTTTATTTTGTTTAGTGAGGGGATGGGAATTTGGGGAGTGATGATGGGGGAAGAGAGATAAAACATCATGATGGAAGTAAAAAATAAAATTTATCTTTGATTATGCTAGCAATCTTCCTACCTCTCCGTAGGACATCTGGTAATGTCTGCAGACATTTTTGGTTGTCACAACTAGAGTGGGAGCTGAAAGCGAAATCTAGGTAGAGGCCGAGGATGCTAATCATAGTACAATGCACAGGACAGCCTACACATAAAAAAGAATGATCTGGCCCCAAATGTCAACAGCACTGAAGTTGAGAAACCCTGGATTATGCTAATATGTTCAGATACATGCGGATTTTCAGGAAATGTTTTGTGTTGTATTTTAAGGAATACTTATAATTATCCTCATAGGTCAAGTTTTTAACAATCTCTGAAATCACAAAGTTATCTTTTAACAAAGTGTAGATGGTGGTGCCATTAATGGATCCGGAAATCTTAAAAGTAACTTTTGGATGCTAGAGGGGAAAAGTCAAATTAGTAGAAGCCCTGTTCTTATTACAAAAAAAAAGTTCTCGCCATAATCTCTAGCCCTTGGGACAGTGCAACCCCCTCTCACCCCAAACAAGCTGAGTAAGCTAGTATCTGCCTTCAGGGAAGATATGATGAGCCTAGTGCAATTGATATGGGCAATCAATATCAGAATTCCTCTTCTCAGGTGTCCAAGTAGTTACTTGGCTCAGAGTAACTCAACTCAAGTCCCACCTATCTATGCATTGTAGTGCTCAGTGACGCTCTAGCTAACCATGAGCAACCTCTGTTGCGGCAAGTTTGTGTGTACTCATCTGTGGCCCAAGTAAGTAGTATAAGGCCTGTGTATTAGCTTCCTGTAGCTGCTGTAACAAATCACCACAAATTTACTGGCTTACAACTACACAAATTTATTATTGTTCCAGAAGTCCCAAGTAGATTTCACTGTGGTAAAATTTAAGATGTCAATAGGACCATTTCTTTCTGGAGGATCTAGGGGAGAATACTTTTTCTCACCTTTTCCAGCACTTACAGCCTACCAACATTCCTTGTCTTGTAGCTCCAAATCACTCTGTCCTTGCACATCTTCTCTGACTATACTGTCTTTCTCTGACCTGTCAGGATCTTGTGATGACATTGAGCCCACCTATATACTACAAGATATTCTACCCATCTGAAGAGCCTTGACTTTGTTATATCTGCAGAGTCCCTGTTGCCTTGTAATGTGCCATATTTACAAGTTTGGGGATTAGGGAAGTGGATATCTTTGGAGGCTATTGTTCTGCCAATCATAGCTTGAAAGTAGACAAATATGGCATCAGTTGAGCTTGACTCTGGAATTGGTCACATATTTTATTCTTAGAGAATCATGCACCGTGCTACAGAGCCTGAGCTCCAGAGTCAAAATACTTGAGTTCTAATACTGTCTCTACCAACTATGTACATGAGAAAGTTACATTACTTTGCCTCAGTTTCTCTATCTACAAAATGGGCATTTCAGTAACACCACCATATGAGGGTGATCGTTAAGAGCTGTTAATGAAATCAGGTACTTAAGGCAGGAAACACAGCATCTGACACATAATAATTGTTCAATATACATTAGCTGTGAATATTGCCACTCACAAGGCCATTGTGATGATTAAACAATATAATTCAGGGGTCAGCAGATTTTTTCTATAAAGGGCCACATAGTATTTCGGCTTTGCAAGCCTTGCATGCTCTGTCATAACTCTTTAATTTTGCTGTCATACCACAAAAATCACTATAGATAATATGTAAATAAACAGCTGTTGCTACATTTGCACAAAACATTATTTATAAATAGAGACAGTAGGGCAGATCTAGTATGCACAGGCCATAGTTTCCCAGTCCCTACTCTAGAATAGTAATGTTCAACCCTGGCTACATTTTGCTATCTCAGAAGCAGAGCTTTTAGAAAATGGTAATAATATTACATCTAATTATCACTTTAATTTAAAATAGAATTATTTTTCCATTCCTGATTTCAGATTAAATGCCCAAGGACACTGCTTGATACATAGTCAGTTTTCAATTGCACTATGTTGAAAGAAAAATGTAATAACACCTGGCCTTACCCCACTTTCAATGTATGAAAATCTCTGGAGTAGGGCCTGGCTAACATTGATCTGCGAAAACTCCCCAGATGCTCATGGCAAGTCTGGGTGAAGAATGTGTGCTCCACAACCTTGCTTCTGTTTTCCAGAACAAAGCAGCCCACCTCACACTGGGCACTGTCAATCTACTGAGTATGAAAGAGTAAGTGAATGTGCAACACGCCATCAGCTTAGTGCTCAGTCCATATGGCAACCTACCAAATGGTGGTCAGTCATTTGGGGGTCCTTTGATTGCAAAGAACAAGATCCAAATTAGCTAATTTGGCCAAACTTAGAAATTTTTGGAAAGATGCAGAGGTACTCAAAGAATTCATAGATAGAAGACAAAAACAAAGGCAGCTTGCAAGGACTGAGAAGCAGCAACTCAGGAGAGCTTTGGATGGATTCTTTAAAAGAATGAATGACATCTGGTCTTCATCTTTTGTTCAATCAGAGAGTACCCACACCTTGGCTAGTAGAGCGTGAAACACGTTGCTTGGCAAACCTCACCCTCACTGTGACCAATGGAGAAGAGTTTGTCTCCAAGGCAAAAAAAACTGGGAGACTCTTACTAGAAAAAGGGGTAGAGGCAGGGCTATAAGCTGTTGATAATTAGTTGTTGTTAAGCATGTTTGCAATGAGATAACATAAAAAGTACTTCCCACAATACAAGGCACGTAGTGAATGCTCAAGCCACTGCTCTCTAGCAGATTTCAGTATAGCACTGTTTTCCTGTGTAGTAGCAGTTCACAACTAGGTGGTTCTGTCCTCTTCCTGAAGGCATTGTTGGGTGTGGGTTGCAAATGGCATCTAACTGATAATACGCAGGACACCCCTCTACAACGAAGTATCATCCTATTCAAAATATCAATAGTGCCAAGTTAAACTCTGGGATAGAGCAAAGTAGAGGGATATTTGTTATGTTATTGCAGTTTTCATTTTTCCCAGCCAAAGGAATGTGCTTTTTCGAGTTGCTAACCCTATTTCTTTCTGTGTGCCCCACACACACTCTTACTTACTTACTCAACTTTGATGGAAATGAAAGACATGTGAGTCTGTTCCTTTATTGGAGACAACAAAACTTTGAGGATGTTCTGGAGGTGAAATTAGAAGAGAATGATATAGGAAAGGAGGAAATATAGGACACATTTCTGAAATTTACCCCTATGAGATTATCCCAGACTCTAACTTGCTAGAAATAAATTAGCAAAGGAAATGAACTTTGAGTATGCTCATGTTAAGGAAATGTAAAGGAATATTTTAATGGTCAAATAGAAAAGATTTCAAAATAAATTCAGTTAAAACTAATCAGTTTTATATTTTTCAATTTTACTAAAGGAATCAGTCCATGAAATGAAAACCATAGTTAGCAAAAATCATTCAGTATGATTTTTCTGTTAATATTTTCTGGAGGGGAAAAGATACTATGTAATATCACCTTTGAGTTATAGCAAATTTTATTAATTCTTAAAAGTGCTTATTAAGTTTGTCGGTATTAGCTGAACATTTTTCTTCCCTTTATCACCTCAAGTCTACAATATGTGAAGTCACATTTTTTCTCTTGAATTTTAGAAAAAACAGGTCTTTAAAACATCAGCGCCAATTTACATTTCCAGTTTAAGCTAAAACGTTTTTTGTGGAGGGAGGTGAGTGTCAGGCTGAGTGAATTATTTTATCCATTGCTGATACTTTGTCAACACTGATCATTAAAGACTTTATCAACACTGAAAGACTTCCTCATGTGGTTAAGTGAGTAACTCATTCATTCCCTTTTATCCCCTATTCCACTCCCAGGGGGTTATTCTACTGAATTTGGTATGGATATTTCTGTATGTGTTTATTTTTGCCAAGGAGTATTATTGTTTCATATGCACTCATTTTAATTTGCATAAATTTTCTTGGGCTCCATGTTGCGTTATTTCTGAGCCTCGGGATGTTCCTATCCATCCCAGTCTCTCTGTGTACTTCTAATCTGTTTTTTTCCACCTGCCGCCTCATGCTCCGTGGCATGCAGCAAACTTGGTTTCTGATAACCACTTTGCACCAGGAACTTGCGGCTCTGCCTTTGCTCCGTTTATGATGGAGTCATAAAAGTATAATGAAAGAAAAAGCTACTAGCTGTGAATAACAGCTAAAATGCCAATTTCAGGTCCCTCAAAATCGATCTTTCCCACAATCCTCTAAACTGTCCTTTTAACCCCGCTGAAAGTAAAATCTCTTTTCTTAACCCCCAACTCTTGCAAAAGGCTATTTAGCTGATAATTTTGCTGAGGCGGTTATTGCCACCAAGTACCACTTAAATATTAAGGTATAAGTAGTTACCTTTCCTTCCTTATCATCTTCATCAGACCCTTTTCATCTTAGTACTGACTTAAAGAAGTGATTTCTGAATTGTCTCTCTGTCCTCTTTGTCTTTTTTGCACTTACTTAGAGCCTAAATTCTTTTAGACTTATTTAGAGAGGTCTTCAAAAATCATGTATGACTCCTGACAATATATAAAAATGATAGATGGGGTAAGGCAGTGTTTTTCAACTTTTTTTTATCTCACAGCACACTGAACCTATAGTTAAACTTCCACAGCACAAATTATATTGATAAAAAAAGTTAGAAAAGGAATATATTTACTGTGCTTTGAACTTCTTTTGAAAATAATTGTTTAAAACTTTTCACGGCACACCTAAGATTTTCTTGGGGCACACCAGTTGAAAACTTTGTCACATTTAGAACCCCTTCTGAATGCCACCCTGACTCTGAATCACTGATGCCCACATTTGTTCATACGACAGTTGTTCACACAACTGTTCATACAACTGTGCCATCAACAGCATTGGTGATACAGCATTTCTTAGAAATCTCCACTATTGTCTCTGAGATTGTCTTCCAATTTCCCGACACCCACTCTGCAGACTTTGACTCTGAGTTTTTTCTTGCTTGGCCCAGTATAGGCAATACTTCTGTATCTTGGCATAATATAACTTCATCTATGCTTCATCTACACGAGTGGATATCTTCCTGTTTGGGGTCCCAAGAGCATTTCTCCCTTTGCTAGAAAATAGGAAAATGTCTTCACTCCCTTGATGAGGAATATTTGTTTTTCTGATATGAAATTCACACCCCACTTCTCTGCTTCCATACAACTAACATTCCGTTTAACTATTGAACATTGTGTAATCTTTTGGAAGACATTTTAAATGGGATTTAAGCCTAACAGGTGTGTAGTGTTAACATTAGACATAATGGCGTGGGTTGCAAACATTAGACATAACTCAGTTGAAGCAAATACCATATAAATATCAAAGAGTATATTCTTTTTTTTTTTTTTTTTTTTTTGCAAGTTTTGCCCAGGGCCGGGTTTAAACCCGCCACCTTTGGTATATGGGGCTGACACCCTATTCCTTTGAGCCACATGTGCTGCCCTCAATGAGTATATTTTTCACACTTGTGCAAGGCAAACTATTGATTTGTAGAGAGTGATTTAAAACACCATCAATTATAAGACTCATCCTAATTTTAAAGATTAACATTTTATGATTCAATATAATGGCTTCACAGTCCATCCAAGAGAGACCTGAGCTCCTTCTCTACTCTGCAACTGCATCTTTAGCACATGGCTGCCATTGTCAAGGTCAATGTATGGTCCGAGATAACGTCATAATCTCCAGCCATTATGCCCAGGCAGAAAGGGAAGAATTTAGAAAGGAAAAAAGGTAAGGGAGCTGCAATTCATTAGATACCAACTAACTTCAAAAGGGAGGTGGAAAATATTAAGAAATGTAATGTTTTACCTGGGCAAGTTTGTCCCCTGGGGAAAAAAATCTGAATGTTACTAGGAAAAAAGGAAAGAATGTCTACTGGGTAATCAACTAAGAGGATCATCACACCCTTTTGAAGGTTCAATTCATGTGCAACCTGATTCACAGGTCACTTTTGCCTAATTCCAGTCATGTGATGACTCATTGTGTAATAGGTAACAGAGTTCACATTTTGTTCTTCTCATTATATGTGATTCAAAAGTAAGCACAAGTCTGTAATAATTGATGTTTAATGCGACTAAGTCACTTGTCCCCAATGAGTCTACAGATTCCTTGAGGCAGGTTAGTTCTCTAAATCTTAGTCACTTCTCCCACTCCACCACCTACCCCCTTGTCCAATGTCAAATTATCTGGCACACAATAAATATTCTATACATGGATTTGATGTCATTTGCTTCTGCCTCAGCAGGTGATTGCTTCTTCCAGCTGAACTGGTATCTGAGGTTCCCTTTTGGGGGCCCAAAAGGAATTTCATAAATGCAGCAGCTTAAGAGGAGGACATTTTAGAGTTTGCTTATCTCCTTTGGGAAACTCTTAATCCATGTTCTGGCAAGCATCAGGATACTTTTGGAGGGAGGCGTCTGGTACTTCTTAACTGACTTCCTAAGATTATCCACTTTGGGGTAAAGCCCTTCTATAGCATTCAGATGAGGTTAACTCAGCCACAGCCTCAGATTCTCAGGGCTGTGTCTGATAATGGCAACAGAGATAGAGGCATGATTTTTCTGAGCGTAAAGACTTGGTGGTTCCTGAGAGAGGAATTTGTGTTTGGATTGGTGATGGCGTGAGCCTCATCTCACAGGAACGTAGTGTGCAAAGGCAAGTAACTGCCAAATTCTCAGTCTGAGCCTTTCTAGTTGAATCTGAATCATCGTAGGCATGATCAGCAAACATTATGGAATGGCTCTTTGGGGGGAACACCAACAAGGGTCCTGGCAGCAGGACACAGACATAAATACCTGATAGCATTGGCCAATGCCTCATGGGCCATAAAAAGTAACAATACTGATAGTAGTAGTAAATAACATTTATGGAACTTTTTCTATGTGCCACATGCTGCTCTGTGCACTTTATGGACATTAATTTGTTCAATCCTGGCCATCCTTTTGAACATACCATGTCATTGTGCACTAGATGACTTTCAGCAACCAGTGTCTGTGTTGCTGAAGGATTTTTCTGGAACTAATTAAGGCTGCTATGCTTTTGTCTGGGAGCACTTTAAAAATGATTGATATAAATTGGTATATAAATACCCCGGTTCCTTTGGTTTTCAGGATATTTCAGAGCTGTGAGTTTTATACCATTCCCATAGTTTCCGGCATGATTAACCTCCAGCCACCCACCATAGTAACTCGCTGGCTAATGCATTCTCCATTGACTACTTTCTCTTCCTTGTGCAGTTTCCACACCCGTGAACTAGAATCTTTGCCTTGGGGCCTGCTTCTAGGGAAACCCAAACTAAGACGAATACTTGTATCAACCCTATGAAGCGGATTCAATCATTAACATTTATTTTGCAGACAAGGAAACTGAAACAGAGGGAAAGGAACGGGCAGAGGTAGGGGTCAAACCCACATAGTAACTCTGGTTTTCAGAGTCTGCACTCCAGCTATGCCAAATAAATGCTACAAGAGCTAAGCAAAGACATTTGTATTCTGCATTTAGCAAGGTTCGCCTGTAGCCTTCATGATTCTGGTTTTGAATTCCTAACACGGTGTTTCACCCTGTACTGTACATGAGCTAAGCAACATGTGGTTCCTTCCTTTATCATGGAAAGAATAT